>JAJKFI010000119.1:192958-227035 GCA_029204185.1 Lerista edwardsae
TCAATCAATCAATCAATCAATCAATCAATCAATCAATCAATCAATCACTAGTATTTATAAACCGCTTTTCAACATAAAGTTCACAAAGCGGTTTACAGGCAAATAATATTAAAGTTAAATGGCTCCCTATCCCAAAAGGACTCACAATCTAAAAGAATGGAGAACACCACCAGCAACAGCCACGAGAAAGACACTGTGCTGGGGTGACGAGGGACAATTGCTCCCCCCCCCTTGCTAAATATAAGAGGACACCACTTGAAAAAGTGCCCCTTGCCCAATTAGCAGGGGTTAAATAACTAATAACTAAATAATCCAATAACTTCAGATGTCTGAACATCCAGGAAAAAAGCTGCTCTCAGCTGGGGCTAGTTGGGTGATGTCCCATTCCAGGGCTTTCTTTTCTTTCCGGATATGTCTTGGCCCCTCCCATGGCAAGCCCCATTTCTCTGATCCGAACATTTTCCCCTGGTCTTTGCCAGAGATTACCAGCCACTGGAGCGAGTGGACGCCCTGGTCGCCCTGTTCAAAGACTTGCTTCTATGCCACGGATGGGGTTGGAGTGAGAAAGCGGTTCCGGCACTGCAGTGGCACCGCAGAGGCCACGGAGTGCGATGAGGAGACGGTGCAGGAGGAACCCTGCGAAACACTCCCCTGCCCAGGTGAGTGACAACACCCTGCAAGGGAGTTGGGGGCGGGATATACGGGCCACTGGGTCATTGCTCGGTGTTGATTGCATCAAAGCCTGAGCTCATCGCACCTGGGTAGCAACCCCTACACGGCTGATGTAGCCTGTCTGAGAAAGCAATTGCAAGGAAACTACAGAAGGTTCATGGAGCAACCCTGACAGCTTGGGCAGTCCTCCAGGTCTCAGAATAAGCCTTTGTAGAAAATCAGGACAGAAGTGGACTTTCCTTAGCCTTAATCACATTTGCTCCATGGCTCTTGGGTTATCAATCAATCAATCAATCAACAGGTACTTATATACCGCTTTTCAACACGAAGTTCACAAAGCGGTTTACAGGCAAATAGTAATAATAAAGTTAAATGGCTCCCTGTCCCAAAAGGGCTCACAATCTAAAAAAAAAAAAAAAGGCAGACCGCCAGCAACAGCCACTAGAAAGACTGCGCAGGGGTGAAGAGGGACAATTACTCTCCCCCTGCTAAATATAAGAGGAACACCACTGGAAAAAGTGCCTCTTGTCCAGTTAGCAGGGGATATATATAAGACATTGTGTCTTCTTTTAATGTTTGACGCTGTCTGCTGTGGAAAGCCAGGGCAGTCATTTCTTCAATACAAAATGTAGCACATCATCAACACAAAGTCCTCGCAACTGCTCCAATAATGTCCTTACTGTGGCATTGAGCGAGCTCTTCCCCTGAGATGGAACAGATGCCTAAGTCCCCTCCACCACCACCACTGGCCTGCCCAGGACCACTTGGTCTCCAGCACTTGCCTGCCGAAGGGGCTTTGCTCTGGTCTCTCTGAGTTGATGGTTTTGTGACTCCCCAGTGGAAGGCCTCTGGACCCCCTGGACTCCCTGGTCTGCGTGCTCGGCTCTTTGCGACTCTGGCATCCAGACCCGCAACCGCACCTGCTCCAACCCTGCCTACGGGGGCCCAGAGTGCTCCGGACCCCTCGTCCAGACCCGGGACTGCAACACAAGGCCATGCAAAGGTGTGGGTTGTGAGGGGAGAATTCCCTGGACAGCCAAGGGCCAAAGCAGGGGTCGTGCTGCTGCCTCCTCCTGCCTCACTTGTCGCCTCTGCCTCTCTTGCTCCCAGCACTGTGCCCAGGGAACATGGTGTACCAGACGGCCGAGGAGTGCCAGCAGCGAGGGGGGGCCTGCCCGCGCCTCTGCCTGGACCGGGGCTCTCGTGTGGAGTGTGCCTCCCACTGCCATGAGGGCTGCTACTGCCCCGAGGGGCTCTTCCTTCACAACGACGCCTGTGTGCCGCTCAGCGAGTGCCCGTGCTACCACCAGGGGGCGCTGTACCAGTGGGGAGACAGTGTCCCACTGGACTCCTGCAACAACTGGTACCAGACTGGCAACATGCCAGCTTGGGGAGGGGGCAGGAAAAGCCAGCTAGCCAACTTCCCAGGGCCCCTTCTGGCCCCATTAGCCCTACTGCCTCTCCTCCATGTTCTTTGCCAAATAGGATGCACAGGTTTGATCTGTGCCGGCTGCTGCTTAAATGCAGTCACCCAAGAGTAGCCAGAGGTGATTCCAGCTGAGCCTGTTCCTCTGAAGACCTGCCCAGTGCCAAGCCAAGCCCCTCCACCCCGGGGGCTGGAAACAGCACTTTCGAATACCCCCATCCAGCCAAAGAGGATCGGTTCTAAGGCTGCCCCCTTTCCCTTTGCAGCACCTGCATAAACGGGACGATGGAGTGTGGCATGGAGCCCTGCCCAGGTAATGGTGGCCGCTGGCACCCAGGACTCAGTGGAGTAGGAGACTGGGAGGGGAGGGGAATAGGAGATGCTAGACCTGCAAGGGGGAGTCTCATGGGGACAAGTGTAGGAATAGAGGCTGCCTTCCTGCAGGCTCCAGCCCAGTCAAGCATGTGTGGCTGCTGCCTTTGGGAACGGAAGCCTTGGGCAGCTGGACAACCAGCAGAAAAGAGGCAGCTTTCCCCAACCCTGCCTTGCTGTACAAGTTCCATCTGCAAGGCCTGGAAAGGCATTCTGAAAGAACTTCAAGGGTGGAAGAAATCCAGTCCCATTTCTGGTCAGCGAATTGACCATTTCCTAAATGATACTGTGCAGAGTGTGCTGTGATTGGAGGCAGTGGCATACCTTGATGTTTGAACAGGGGGCAGCCAGAAGTCACCAAAGCATGAGGCTGTGGCTTCGTGATCTGGCTGACTCCCCAGCTGTTCCTTCTGCTCAATGGCGCAGCGCCCCCTTCAGCTGGTGCCCAGGGCAGGTGTCCACACCTGCCACACTTTAGATACGCCCCTGGTTGGAGGCAGTGAGTGTCAGAGCAAAGGGATTTGAATGTGGGAACCCTAGGCTCAAATTCCCAGCCGCGCACATATGCGCACAACCCCAGCTGAACCTGCCTTATTGTAAAATGGGAGGAGAGACTGGATGGCTGCCTGGATGGGGAGACAGAGAGGTGAACAGACTGAAGGTCTGCTCTGGTGAGGACGCATGTTCTGGGGGTGGCGAGGGGCTGAGCAAAGGCTGGCTCTGGGGAGGAACTCCACCGCCTTCCTTTCTGCAGTGGACTGTGGCTGGACCGCCTGGACGGCCTGGAGCTCCTGCAGCCGCACCTGCAATGTGGGCACGCGGCGCCGCTTCCGCTCTGCCTCTGAGCCAGCTGCTGCTGCTGGGGGGGCACCCATGCCAGGGACCCAACGTGGAGATTGAATTCTGCAGCCTGCAGCCCTGCCAAGGTGAGAGAAGAGAGAGAGGAGCAGGGGGCAACTGGGCGCACACGCCCATGTTCGACTGTCAGTTTGCTGGGGAGGGGGTCAGGAGTGCAGGAGAGGGGCACCACCTACTCAGGGCTGAAATTGAGCTGGGGTCCAGCCTGGGAGCCAGAATTAAGCAGCAAGTCCCTTTGAGCATGTGCAGAGTGCCTTTAACCCGACAGTGCCAGCCCCCATGTTAAATGCAGTGGATTCTGAGCATGCCTGATCCCTCGCAGCCTCTTGTTGGAAGTTAGTGATTTCCCTGGAGCTGTTCTGGGCTTTGGGAGGCTTGGGTGGTGGTGGGGCACAGGGGAGGATGAAGGCAGCCAAGCAGGAGGAGAACCTCCCAGGAGAGACCTGCTGTGCCTTGGCTGTCCCTGCCTGGGGGCTGCTTGTCCTTCAGGAACCTCTTGCTCAGCACTCCTGTGGCTCCGGGCTTTCCAACGCTTCCTCCTTTTCCTCCTCAGGCTCTGGCACGGAATGGGAGCCTTGGTCGGAGTGCTCTGTTCCATGTGGGGGCGGCTACCGGAACCGCACGAGGGCCGGCACGGCTGCCCTGCGCAGGATCGAGTTTGCCACCTGCCACCTTCAGCCCTGCACATGTGAGCCCCTTCCTGGGCCTCGACATGCCGCAGCTGAGTCCAACTGCGCACTGGGTCTGCGGCCAAAGGGGAGCCTGCAGCCCTGCTGCCTCCTCGCAAGTGGCCCCCAGCCTCTTCTGCCGATCCATGCAATAAGCCAATGGATGGGAGTTTTGTTTGGCCCTGCCCAGGAGCACCAGGCCGCTCTCTCTGGAAAGGGTTGGCTACTGGCTAAGAGCAGGAGCAGTGCCTGAAGGGGTTAAGCTACAAGCGCCACGCGTGCCTGGGCTTGACAAAAGCACACCTAAGTGGGCCGGAAATGGTGGCTGCCGTGGCAGGGCAGCCCCTCCCACCTGATCCCTTCTTGCCCTCTCCAATAGGGAACATTCCAGGCATTTGCCCAGAGGGGAAGGTGTGGCGGGAATGCGCGGAGGGGCCAGCTGCCTGTGCGGAGCTCAGCATGGAGCCTGGGACAAACGAGACCTGCCTCGCCGGCTGCTACTGCCCCAATGGCACCGTCCTGCTGGTGAGTGAAGCAAACGCCTCCTGCTGTGGTGTCCCACAGGCTCTGGGCCCACTGATACTGCATCCAGGAGAAACTCCATCGCAGGAGTTGCATTGCAGCACATGGAACAGCTCAGACTCTCCCTATGGAACAGCACAGGGAGTGATATGCCAAGCTGCAAGGAGCACGTGGCAGGGAGTGGCTCTGCCTGATTGATGCTGCTGCCTGGCAGTGTCTCTCCAGGGTTTCAGGCGGAAGGGCTTGCCTGGAGGTGCTGCCAGGGATGGAAACCAGGACCGTCTGCAGGCAGAGCAGAGAAGAGCAAACCAGAGCAGGGCTTCTGCTAATGCTGGAACTGAAGCGCAGTACTCCCGCCCCACACCCTGCTGGCTGGCCATGCAGACCCAGGACCCGCTGTCTGGGTCAGAATGCAGCCTGCAGGGAACCTCCATCCAGAGGCGGATCTAAGGGGGGGGCAAATCTGTAAGTTTTGCAAGAAGCCTTACCTTGCAGTGGAAAAAACTCCTCTCCTGCACTGTTCTAGCCAATCCTCACAGGGAACAGCAACATCTTGGCGTTGCTTACTGGCTACAGCAGCAAGGGAGAGGAGGGATTTACACGACAGGGTAAGGCTTCTTGCAACACTTACAGATTTGCCCCCCCCATAGATCCGCCTCTGCCTCCATCTTCATTCAGGGCAGAACCCAAACTCTGGCCCACTTTGAGGCCTTCGTGACAATGGGCAGAGGAGCAGCACTGCCTGGCAGCAGCTCTGCAGGACCTCAGGCGTGCCTGCCGGTGCCAGCATAGACTGTACTTGGGAGCCTCCATGCTCCAAGTAGGGGCTCTGCAACAGCATTTCTCATTATATTTATATGGATACAATTATTCTGAAATCCAGACACCTTCCCGTCCCAAACAGTCCAGATAAGGGATACTCAGCCTGTACCACTAAGCAGACATTTGCTGCGTCGTCATGCAGGTGTTTCTGTTTTTGGCTGTGGCACTCCCTCTAAGTGCAGGAGGGAAGGAAAAAGGGCACTGGGTTGCCTCTGACAGCCGCCCCTTTGCTCCCCTTGACAGAACAATCTCTGCGTGCCTGTGGAGGAGTGCCCTTGTGCCCAAGACGGAGTCCTGTATGCCCCCGGGCAGGCGGTGGCCCAGGGCTGCGAGAACTGGTCAGTCCCCCTCTCTCTGCTGCCCCTGTGCCCACCACCCTCGCTCTCCTTGTCGAACCTGGGGCTAAGTGGCTTCTTTCCCTTCCCAGCTCCTGCATCGCGGGCCAAGTGGCCAACTGCTCCCGAGCAGCCTGTGGCGACGGTAAGCTGGCCAACTCCGGACCCTGCAGGCGTCAATCATTCTTGGAAATGATCCCGCATCAGAAGCTCCTGTTCTCCCACAATACTCCCCCTCCCACAGTCAGGCTCTTTCTAGCACTGCAGGCCCTTTCCAGACTGAGGCTGCTCTTGAGAGCTCCTCTCAGGCCCTGGAAGTCATCCAAGTGGACACTGACGTGCACCCAAGAGGTTAACCTGGGGTGGCCCGGTTTGTCACTGGCATCCTTTAAGGGAAATGTCCCCTTCTTATCTTTCTCCCAATTTCTGGCTGCTTTTGACTCCCCCGGGGTCAGCACCACTGATGCCCTGCTTGGTTCTTCCCTGGCAGTGAATGGCCACTGGTCAGCCTGGACCCCCTGGAGCGCGTGCTCGGCTTCCTGCAGCCTGGGCCTCCGGAATCGGTACCGCTTCTGCACAGACCCTGCTCCGTCCGGGGTGGGAATTCCCTGCCTTGGGCCTGAGCGCGAGGACAAGCCCTGCCACGTCCAGCCGTGTGCCAGTGAGTGCCCCTCTTGCCTCTTCCTCTGGAAACCTCGGGTCAGTGTTGCCTTACAGGCCCCACCCACTGGTGGGCGCCAGCTGGCCAAAGAGGGACCCCACGTGCCACAGTGGCTTCCTCTAGGAAGCCCACCAGCAGCCCTGGCAACAACCCCTCTCCCCAGCGTGGCTCCTCTGCAACTGCCCCCGCTTGGACTCTGAGAGGGCAGCGGCTTCCAAAGGTGCCGGGTATGCCGTAGCTCTCCTTTGGCAAACCCTCCCAGGGCAGAGTCGGCTACTTCCTGCCAGAGGGAAGCCCACTGCCAATGGCCGCCAGCCCAAGGCAGCAAAGGGGGCTCTTGTCACTGGAACGTGGCGTCTAAAGAGACATTTGCCACACAGCCCTGACGTGGGGGTGGCAGCATTCCTGTGCCCAAGAGTGGCGTGGGTTGGGCTGTGGTCTGTAGCATTAAGGACATGAGACCAGCGGCGTCATGCAGCCGGAACGCTGGGCGGGAGGAACGAGTGAGCGGCAGCCCGCCCGTTGCATACCGCTCCGTTTTGCCGTCTTCCCGTTCCTCCCGCCCAGCGTTCCGGCTGCATGACGCCGCTGCATGAGACCCCAAAAAAGGAGTTGGCAAGGGGCCTGCAGTGGGCCCATGATTTCCTCACTCTCTCCTAGGGAGCGGGGCTTGGGGGGACTGGAGCCCGTGGACAGGCTGCACCGTCAGCTGCGGGGGAGGCCTGCAGAGCCGGATGAGAGCCTGTGATAGCCCTGCCCCGCAGGGCGGAGGGGACTACTGTGAGGGGCCGCCTACCCAACTGGAGCCCTGCGGCCTGAATCCCTGCCCAGGTGAGTCGGTGGAGGGACAAGGCAGATCCCTGTTGGGCAGGGTCCAAGCTGTTTAGGAGACGCGCGATCATTTAGGGCTGGGTACAGGGAGCTTGGGGAGCCCGCTCCCCCCCCCCCCAAGCAGGTGCTATGTTGCTGGTGCTGAGCACTGGTCTGTTGTGAACTTAGGAGGGTGGGCGAAGGCTCCGAAGTGGGCCTGCCTCCTACCTGTAACTGGATTCAGGATGAATGCCAAAAGCTCGGGGGGGGGGGACGACACACACACTGCATCTCCTGTCCCCAGGCTGTGTTCATTTTTCTAATTGCAAATAGGAGGAAGTGACTCCTCTAGGATGCTTCCAGCATGCTTCTAGCACGGCTCATTTTGAAAACAACAAAACGGTGTCCAGTCATTGAGGAGTCATTGCATTCAAATGCATGGAGGTCGCCATGTTGTTACCATAATGTATGGAGGTTGCCATGTTTGTGCCCGTAGAAATCAAAGCATGGAGTGTGCGCTGGAAGGAGAAGGAACACCTCTAGTGCTTCTAGAAGCTGAAAAATGAATGCAGCCAAAATGGCCCCACCTCCAGCCTTCCTTGGGGTCGAACGGTGTATTTGGGAGAAGCTGCAGCTTGGAGCAGCTCTCAGGCTGAGCGTGGGGGAGGAATGGGGCTTGGGACCAGGGACTCCATGGCCCCTGCCCAAAAAGGGGCCCCCTGCAAAGAGAAAACCCCCCAGATCTCCAACAGGACCTGTCAGCAGCTCCTGCCTCTCACACCTGGAGGACGGCTGTCCCCAGATGGACAGAGCTTGGACTCTCCTCACCTCCTACCTGTCCTTCCCTTCCCCACTGTCTCCCAGCCATGGACTGCTCTGCCGTGGAGGGCGCTGAGTTCAGCAGCTGTGGACCTGCCTGCCCTCGCTCGTGCGACGACATCTCGGTGAGGCCCTGCATGTGCCCCTACATCCCTCCCCAGGGCTCCCGAGGGTCGTAGCCCTTCATGCCTCAAATTCTCCTGGGCCTCTGAATCCCCCCCCAAGAGCCCATTTGACCAGTGGAAGTGGGTGGGACCCAGGTGGGTCTTGTTCGCCCCCCTAGGAATCCAGAGTTGCTCCCTTTAACCCTCTGAGTGCCGGCCAACCAAGAAGAAAAGCTCTTTGCAGAGGAATTGGGAGGGGGGAGGAGGGAGAGTGAAGTGGGCCGAGTCAGCCCTAATTTTAACTAGTGGAACTGAGTTCCCCCGCGTTCCCCCTGCATGACATCACTGGTCTTGTCCATCCCTGCCCCCTTCCTCTCCCTGAGCCCACACTATGTAGTGAGGGGTGGGCAGGTGGAGGAGGGCACTGGGTGCCTGCTCAATCCAGCTGTTGGCCTTCTGCTCCTCATGGTGCACAGACACAGCTGCTGCTGGGGCCAGGGTGGGGGCTCATTTCCAGGAGCAGGAGAAGTAGCAGAGCAGGGTGTTTTGCATTATTTTGCATCCTCCACCCCAATCCACCTCACATATGTGCCCAGCTTGGTCTGTTTGCATAAGGTCTCCTCCTCCTGTGCCTCAATTTTAAAATCATTTAAAAGAGAATAGAAAAACACAGAGATGTTCTCTGTCTTTTTCCCAGGACCATGAGTGTAAGCTTTTTTGGTGGGGGTGGGGAGAAAGAAAAGCTGATATCCTCAACCTACTATGCCAGGTGGCAGAATCTGTTTGATTCCCAGCTTCTGAATGCCTGTAATACACAGACACACCTGGACACACCCAGAGACCCCTGCAAGGAGGCCTCTCCCACCTCCCGCAGTTTCCATCCAGGTGGTCTTGCCCACCTCTGCCCATCACCAAAAGAGCCTCCCAGCCACTTCCCCCGGTGTCCAGTATAGAGTCTGACTTTCCTCCTGACTCAGCTGGTGTATCCCTGGACTGTGCTGTGACAGCCACGATGCCCACACACAGACTCAGCCTCTTCCCGGTGGATCTCAGGAGGCTACTACCCACACGCGTCTCTCTCCCCTTCTTCCGCGGCCCCTCCTAGCACTGCATGTGGACCTGTGAGCCTGGTTGCTACTGCACCAGCGGGAGGCTTCTGAGCGAGAACGGCACGGCCTGCCTGGAGCGGCGCAGCTGCCCCTGCCTGGACGTGCTGACTGGTCTCCGGCACCCGCCAGAGGCGACAGTCCTGCACGCTGATGGCTGCAATTCCTGGTAAGGGCAGGGGGGCCTGTGGAGGCGTCCCGGGAGGCTTGCGGGGTCTCCCTCTCACGCTGCCTCCTTTTTCTCCCCTTCCAGCACCTGCTCTGAAGGGAGGCTGATCTGCACCAAGCAAACTTGTGCCGGTGAGTTCCCTAGGACAAAGGAGGGTTGTCCCTCCCGAAAGGCAGGCCTGCTGCGGGAAGGAGCCGGGATGAATGTGGGGTGTCAGAGATCTGTCAGCCCACCTCTGTTGAACTGCCAGCCCACCTCTATTGGGCTCTGCTGCATTTTAAGAGCACCAGGGCTGCTCTGCTGGGCCATGCCAAAAGCCGCCCTAGTCCAGCCCCCCATTGGTGTCACCCCTCAGTTACCTTCCAGGAGCTCCTGAGCAAAGTGCGATGGCAACAGCCCTTCCCTACTCTTCCTTCTTAGCACCAGGGCCAAAAACAAGACCCACTGTGGGGGGGGGGGTCCTGTGCCCGCCGTGGCACAAAGCCCAGGTGACCTCTCCACTCTCCCCTCCAGTTCCTGGCGGCTGGTGTGACTGGTCCCCATGGAGCCCCTGCTCCAGGACATGCGGCAGTGAGGTGGTGACCCGCTACCGGACGTGCAGTTGCCCCAAACCGCAGCACGGGGGCCCCGAGTGCCCAGGAGCACAAGAGCATCACAGTGGCAGCGCAGTGCGGCTCGAAAGGAAAGAGTGTCCCATGGCCACCTTCTGCCCAGGTATCACGGTATCACGACCAGATCAGGAGAAAAAAAAAACCTATCTTGTGGGGAAAGCAGTGGTGGAGGAAGAGTTCGTCTCCATCTGCTCAAGCACTTTGACCCCCCTGGGTTGGGTCGTGCTGCATCTTGGCTGGTTTCAATCTCTCAGCACCACACGTCCCAGTTGGCTTACACCAGTCCAGGAATGACTATTGTGCCGTGTGCAGTGTGATTATCCCACATGGGCTGTGGCACACCCCCCCCCCAAGAGCAGACATTCCAGCTTCAGGCCAAATGGGGCTTTTGCAGCCCGGCCCCCATGTGCACCTGCCCTCTGGCCAATCCAGCCAGGGGAGCACATCTAGAGCCATCCTGTTCTTCTGCCTTACAGTGGACGGGGCCTGGAGTACTTGGAGCCCCTGGTCTCCTTGCGATGCCTGTGCTGGCGAGTCTGTGCGAAGCAGGGAGTGCAATAACCCTCCTGCCCGCTTTGGGGGCCTGCCCTGCGCCGGAGAAAGCCGGCAGAGCCGCCCGTGCCACGACGGGCACACTCGCTGCGAAGGTGAGAACGAATGTCAGGCAGGGGCTTCCCCTTTGCTTCCCCAGAGTGGGGTGGGCCGGGAGCCCTCCTTGGAGCGCTTGCTCACCTGCAGCTGGTGTTTCTCTTGATGAACCGTAATGCAGCAAGCAGTCTTTCAAGGTACAGACCCCAGCTGCATTTAGAACTTTATCGCCTGCCTTGAATGGGGCAAATGCTTTGTTTGGGGCTCCTCAACACATGGCTGATGTCCTTCATGGAAATCCTTTTGTGGGAAGCAAGAAAACCCCACTTGTAGATCAGGTGTGATGCTCGTGCATGCATGCGAGGCCACTGAAGAGACCCTGCAGGCAGTGGTGGGATCTAACGGATCCAAGAACCGGAACGGTGACCGGGACTCACCTTTGACTGGCACGTGTCAGGACCGTTCAAAGCGGCCCGGCTGTGCCCCGCAGCCCATCCCTTTGGTTTCACCACCATTCCTTTGGTTCCGCCACCTTCTGCACCGCGTCCATCACGGAGCCGGCGACGAATGGCGGCGAGTGGGCGGAGCCAGCCCTGATTAGGTTCAGGAACGGCCGTTCCGGCGCGTTCCTGCTGGATGACATCACTGCCTGCAGGTACCATCCAGGCCAGAGTCTTCCATGCAGGCATATTGGCAGTGGTGCTTGTGGCATGATTTGGGAGAGAGGCGAGCTTGGCTCGTGGGGGGGGGAGGATATTTTGCATTCTTGCTTCAGGATTGGGCGGGTTATTGGGTGAGGGGGGGAGCAGCTGAGGGGATTCACCTGAAGGTGCCCAAGGGGCTTTGCATGACTTTTCCCACCTCCCCAGACTGCGGCGGAGGCCAGGCGTCCTTCTCCTGTGGCAAGGTCTGCCCCCGCTCCTGTGAGGACCTGCATCCGGATGCCGCCTGCCTTGAAAGCCCACAGTGCCAGCTCGCGTGTGCCTGCCCAGACGGACAGCTGCTGCAGGACGGCGCCTGTGTCAGCCCCACCCAGTGCCGCTGCAAGTACCAGAAGAGCCAGCTGGGTGCGTGTGCCATGCTCCTGGGATCACGAACAGGCCTGGGTGGGGCCTAGGAAGGCTGAGCTGAGCTGTGCCTCTCCTCCGTGGGGTAGTCAGGCAGGCCAGGGCCATTGGGTGGGGAGAGGGCATGAAGGCAAAAAGCCACTCACTGTGGGAGCAAGCCGCGGTCCAGCTGCACTCGGTGAGGCCTGTGGTGGTCAATAGTGGTGCTGCGGTTCTCTGGGTCTCAGGCGATGAAGGCCCTTTCCCTGCCCTTCCAGAGATGATGCCGGAGACCAACCCATATGCAATGCAGGGGCAACCTGACCCCTGAGGTAGGCTCCTCCCCAGTGGTGGCGGTGGGGGGGGGGCTGTGGCTTCTGTGTGTGGGGAAGAGTGAATCACACATTGTAACTCTTGTGAAGTATAAATATCTGACTCCAAATGTATGGTTCAAAAGAAAGGTTTATTGTCATATTTGCAAATATGGGTGGCAAGCAAATGCCAAACAGAACCAGCTGCGTACCACACCTTGCACAAAGTGGGTGCAACAATTTATACTACTGAGGCGGAGTTCCTTACTGTACCTTCATTGGTTATTGCCCAGCCAACTGCTAGCACTCATGCAGAATAATTTACTTTCCCCCTCCCTTCCTCCTTCATATGTACACCCCGCCTTTGCACATGCTTTAACCCACGATCATTAGGCTCATCACGCTTGCGCAATGTCACTCTCCCCCGGCTAGAGCTTTCTTGCTGTGGTCAGCTGCAATTTATTACACTGTTATGTAGCTTTGAGAAACTGAGGCCTACAACGAAACTTTTGGGCTCTGTCCTTTGTCTCTTGTTCCCAACTCTCCTGCCTCTTATCGGGCTAAGCTTGGCCTGAGAACACCAGCTAACTTACTTCATTAACTACCTCTTTGGTTTTACCCCTTACGTCAGGCATTATATTTTAGTGTTGGGGGTTCCAAATTATCACAATCATCTTCATATTTCACACTCTGGACAGCCTAAAGTCTGAGGCAGAAGTTAGCACACAGTCAGGAGCCTGAGGTCTCGCTGTGGAGCCAGCCGTGGCGATGTCCTCTCTGGTTCCCACAGCAAGTTGTGCCTTGGAGGGTGGGCAATTCCAGAGCTTTGTGCTTAAGAGGCACTCGGGTGAGCAGATGCTACAGCAGGGAGGCTCAGCCAGCGGTGCAGCTCACTGAAGCGATCAGGGGCTGGAGGCGAGGCTGGTGATACCACGGCTCCTCTTCTTTCTCCCAGGTGCTCTGGAAGAACGAGGTCTGGTCTCCTCCTGGTCTGGACTCCTTCCGTGGGATTATGCCCAGCCGGGGGAGACTGTGCACGGCCCCTGCCAAAACTGGTGAGTGTGGACAAGAAAGGTAGGGGAGAGACCCATGCAGAGGCTGGAGCTCTAAGGAGCTCCTCCAGGTTGTGGGGAGCCCTGCAGTGTAGTCCTACTTCCATGTGCCTGCTGCCAAGATCCTGAGTGCATTTGCTGTTGCCACAGTAGGTGCACGCGTGCCTGCTTTTGTGTGTGTGTAGCTATGAATGGAACTTGTCATTTTCCACATCCAGAGCCTAACTGAGCTCAGTAACAAACTAAGACCATTGGGGGTGCCAGGGGTCTTAACCTCATAGTGCAGAGCCCTTTTCTCTCCCACCCATAGCCCTGTCCCTCCTGGACCCGCTCCAGTGCCAAATTACCCCATGCACCCAGTGATGTCATCCGGGCGCGCCAGGAACCGGAACGCCCGGATGATTGGCAGCCCTCCGCCCCTATGGCGGAGGCCAGCCACGCCTCCCTGCGCCTGGAATCGCTCCATTTCAGAGCGATTCGGACGCGTGGGAGGGCAGGCAGGCCCAGGAGCAGCTCGCCCGTCCTCGGGAGAGGCGGCGCGGCCCGGGCCCGTCCGTGGAACTAGCGTAACGGCGTACCAGGCCGTTCCACCAGGATGACACTGCTGCATGCACCCCTCCCTTCCACTCTTCTGCTGCAGCACCTGTGTGGCCGGGCACCTGCAGTGTCACGTGGACCCCTTGTGTCACCTGGATGGGGGCTGGGGCCCCTGGAGGCCGTGGTCCCCCTGCACCCAGAGCTGCGGGGAGGGCACCCAGTTCCGCTTCCGTGAGTGTGACAATCCAGCTCCCCAGAATGGAGGCAGGGGCTGCCAGGGCAGCAGTCAGCAGCAGAAGCCCTGCCAAGGCCTGCAGGATTGCCCAGGTGAGGACGGGCAGGAAGAAGTGGGAGGGGCCACATGGCTACTCAGGCGAGGGAGGCTGGGGAGAAAGTGTTGGGCCCTCCCTAGGATGATCCGCCTGTCCTTGGCTCAAGGCACCGCTCCCCCCACATCCAAGACAAGAAGGTCAAGGAGAAAAGGCCAAGGGGCTACAATCCTCCTGCCGAAAATGCTTGTTTCCTATGGGCAAGGATTTTGATTTCATCTAGTCTGTGTTGGCATGGAGAGGCCTTTGCCCTGGTGAGGGCAAAACACACACTTGCATTCTGAAGGGCTCGAACTCAGGCCCTCGTGTGGCTTGGGCTTTAGGCAGCCTTAGTCAGAATACGTAAATTGCTGCCTGCAGTTTAGCAGAGTGAGGATATGGGGTGCCCCCCAACCCATGGGTCTTACCAATGTCCTTCCTTCCTTGCACCCTGCAGAAGAGGAGGCATGGGGCGAGTGGTCCCAGTGGGCCCCCTGCAGTGTGTCCTGTGGGGGAGGAGAGCAGGTGCGCACCCGCCAGTGTCGCCAGCCGGGCTGCCAGGGGTTGGCCACACAGAGCAAGACGTGCCACACGCAGGTGTGCCTCGGTGAGTCCACTGTGAGCGGCGCCCCACCCTGCCTACCCCAGTGTGATGCTGACCCTCTCCCCCCCCCCCACTAGCCTGAGGGCCAGTGGGCAAGGGCTCTAGCCTTTGCCCTAAGGGCTGGCAGCCAAAGCCCACTGTGGCTCTGGGCAGATCTCTCTGCTTCCATGGCTGGCACCAGCAGCTGGCCTCTCAGTTCTCCTGAGGTTGCAGGGTGGGCCTCCTTCTGTCACCGGGGAGGATCTGGAGGTTCCCAGAGGCTGTTCCCTTGACTAGCCATGGATAAGGGTGGGGGCTGAAGACCCTACGAGGGTAGCTTGTGAATGGTGGGCTTCTCAAGAGGATCCTGGACTGCTGATTTGGAGGAGAGGTGGCAGGCCAAGCAGGGGGGTGGGTCTGGAGGGCGCTGTGCTTATGGATCCTGAAGGCACCACAGGGGAGGACAGGAACAGTGAGGGGCAGCCTGCTCCCTTTCCCTCACCCAACACCATGCGGGGGTCATGTTCAGGGATCGCCCACTCAGTGATGCCCCTCCTGCGACTTCTTGGGTGCTGCTCCTCACCTGGCAGAGAACTGAGTCCTGCACCCCTCCTCCCCCCCCCCCACTTTCAGAGGTGGGCTGCCCAGTGGGGCGCTTGTACCGGGAGTGCCTGGAGGAAGAGGGGTGTCCCTACAGCTGTGCCCACCTCACCCGCCAGATGGACTGCTTCTCGGATGGCTGCGAGGAGGGCTGCCACTGTCCCGTGGGCACCTACCAGCATGATGGGGTCTGTGTCCAGGTGGGTACCTCTGCCCAGGGCTCTTCCTCTCCCTCTCTCAGAGCTGTGCTCTTCCCAGGGAAGAGCATTCCTGGGAATGCCCAGGAAGGACTTGAGCACCTGGCTGGGGGCTTAGAGGAAGGAGCAGGGGCGAACTCGGAGTCGGGCAAGGCAAGAGAGCTCTTCCAGATTGCACCAGGTAGACGAAGAGCCCTGCTGGATCAAGTCCAGCTTCCTCAGTGGCCCACCAAGTGTCCATGGGAGCAGTCGAGAGACAGCACTTGGAATCACAATGATATGGAAGTTGCTCTTGTCTCAGGGCAGTGAGAGTCTTCAGGAGGCAAATGTAGCATCAGTGTGCAGATCTGGTGCTTTTCCAGACCATGTGCACATAGATTCCCGCAGCACACACTTGCGTGCAGGAGGCACGGTGGCTGCACCCACAAGCCTTAAAGGTGGCTGTAAGGGTCATTCATCAACAGAGCAGAGAAACTGTTTGGCCCTGCTTGGGTGGGTGAGGAAGGAAGTGCTGGTGTCTCCATCCCTCAAAGAGTGCCAGAAATATTGGGGATGTTTTAGGGACAGGCAAGACATCAGACGATTCCAGCAATAGCTGCTAGCCTGGTGGCTGCTGCTGGTCCCAGCTCCCGGTCCCCTTTGCCCCTTGTCACCAAAGAAGCCCTGGGGCTTGTAAGTAGGGGAGGTGGGGCTCTCTCCTATGCTCACTTGCTCTTTCTCTCTGGCCCAGGAGTGCCCCTGTGTCCTGACTGAGGAGGCCTTGGAGATGCTCCAGAATCACTCCTTAGAGCCCAGCCGCACTCCAGCTGTCCGCACCGCTCAGGGGCAGCTGCTCTCCCCAGGGGAGGAGGTGCCACCCAACAGCACCATCTCTTCTGCCTGCAGCAATTGGTGAGTTCCAAGGTCAAGGCAACCCCTCTTTTCTTTTAAGATTGTGAGCCGTCTTGGGACAGGAAGCCAACTTTATTAACATTACTAGCCTTTTGTTACCCGGCGCTGCCCGGGGGACAAAGTATCCCCAGCTTCTATTAGGAGAAGGAATGAATACAGGGACAGAATCAAGCAAAGGAGCGTAATGAAATTGTCACACTCACTGAACAAAGTCTGCAGGCCCTGTGGCAGGGCAGTTAGCCCTCTGGAAACAGGTAGCTCTCAGATCCGACTGGGTGTTGGAACTCTCTGGATCCTGCTCTTTCCAGCCTGGGCAACGCAGGCAGTGCAAAGCAGTTTCACTTTTGTTTTGGATTAGTCCCTGTGTATCACATAACCTGCAGAATCGCTTGTGACCACAGGGTGGCAGCAGACCTGTAGTCCAATGCAATCCCCTTGGTCTGGACGTTCTAGCCCCCCTCCCCGAAAAACCAGGGGCTGTAGGGGGGTCTGACCCCCGCAGTGTTTCCTTCCAGGCTGCAAGGTGTATTCCTCCCAAGTTTCGTGCGGATCGGTCCCGGCGTTCCCGAGCCTATGCATAACATACATACATACAGACATACACAGACACCCACCCACATACCCACGTCCATTTTTATATATATAGATTATTATTATTTGCCTGTAAACCACCTTGTGAACTTTGTGTTGAAAAGCAGTTGGTTGATGGATTGATTGATGGATTGGTGTGAAGAGAGTCGGGTGGCAGAGTGTCCCTACCAACATGCCATGACTTCACCTTGGCTTTCAGTGTTTCCGTCCCACTCTCCCTCCAAGTCTCTCAAGACCTCCCTATGGGGCTCTTTCCCCATCCAGTTACCATCACAACAGCCCTATGAGCAGACGTGTCAGCCTACTGGTCTGCTGGGCGTGTCTTCTGGGTGAGCGGCAGCGCGATCGCTGCGTTCTGTTGCGTAACGGCGAAAGCCCGCCCGCTGCAGCGGGCGGGCTTTCGCCATTACGCAACAGAACGCAGCGATCGCGCTGCCGCTCACCCGGAAGACACGCCCAGCGGACTGGTAGGCTGACACTACTGCCTATGAGGTAGGTTAGATTGCAAGAGAGTGAGTGGGCCAAAGCCACTGATGTGTGGGATTGGAACCCGTGTCTCCCTGGCCCAGCTCCTGGCCACAACGGCATACCCAGTTCAGAGGACCTCGAAGAAGCCTCGAAGTTTTTTTTCTCTGTCTATCAGCAGCAAAATCAATGGCAGAAAGTTTGGGCTTGCTTATAACACCTGAGGAGGTGTGCAGACACACTTGTGAACCCTCCCTTCTTCCAGCCCTGCTGAGGGTGCTCTCAGAGGGTGCTCTCCAGGCACTGCTTTGGGGTCCTTCCTTGTCCAGCGTCTGGGGAGCCTGCAATGGAAGTCCCATAGGAAGGCTAGCCGGAATGTGTGTTCCACGGCAGACGGTGCGATGGAAGGCAGTGAGACAGGGAGTCCTGAGCATTGGCTGACAGTTGCCTCTCCTCCATTCAGCTCCTGCCACAATGGGCAGCTGACCTGCGATTTCACCTTCTGCCCCGTGGATGGGGGCTTTACACCCTGGAGCCCGTGGACACCTTGCTCTGTGACCTGCGGTGGGCTGGGAAACATGACCAGAACCCGGGACTGTGCCCACCCCATGCCCAGCGCTGGGGGGAGGGAGTGTATCGGCCTTCGGGTTGACATCAAGTACTGCCAGGCACCAGATTGCAAAGGTAAGGGACACCCAGGGGCACGGTTGCTTTGCACTGTGCCCCGTGGCATGCAGCCAGGCATGGCGCCACCGCAGTCACCTCCCCATTCCTCTTTCTCTGAATAATGTCACGTGGCACATACAAGTGGCTGTCTGTGGGCAGTGATCTTCCTGCATTCCAAGCTGGCACATCCGTGCAGACATGGGTCCTTTCCTTGAGCATGAAGTGAAGGGGTGCGCAGGTGCCTCCAGTCCCTTTGCCCGCCATGGGCACAGCTGGAAGATCACCACTTGTGCCTGTGTCCTGACCGCAACTAAGCTACAACCTTTATTCTGATCACCAGATTGGCTTGTTGGCAGGTTGGTTCTGATCACCAGCCAGCAGCCACTCTGCAGGGGTTGGCATGTGGGGCTGGGGCTGCAAAAATACAGCTTTGAATCCCTGGGCCAGGCACTCTCTTAGGTCACAGGGTTCTTGTGAAGATTTTTTTTTTTGGGGGGGGGACACCCTATGCTCCAGCAGGGGTGTATCTAGACAAAATTGCACCCATGGCACGCAATGAAATTGCCCCCCCCCGCACACAACGTCATGATGTCACAATGTTGTGACGTCATGATGTTGCGGGGTGTGGCTTCTGCTGCCATATGTCTGCAGAGCCAACACACACACACAAACAGACATAAACACACACACACACACACACACACACACACACACACAAATACAGACCCAACCAGGGAAATGCAGCCAGCTCTGCCGCCCGTCCCGTCCCGCCTTACCTCTTGAAATCCTGCATGAGGCGCCTCTGGGCCGTCATGGACATGGCGGGCTCGCGGTTATAAATAAATAACTCATATACCGGGCGGCCCAGGGGAAGGGGAGGGAGGCACGGTGGCGGCTTCCTTCCCTGGGGCTGCCGCTTGGGCACTTTAAGAAGTACTTGAGCAGCAGGCTGGGAGAGGAGATGTTGGCGCGCCTCCCAGCTCAGGGCACGGGGGGTCGCAAATTTGCAGGCGGGGGCAGGGCGCCATGCCAATGGCGCCCCCACCTTATGGAGCCCCAGGGCTCGTGCCCCCTGCTGCCATACTCTAGTTACGTCTCTGCGCTCCTGAAAGGAAGGTGGCTGCAGTGTCAGGCAAAGGAGGAGCCTCCTGCACCCCACCTGCCTCTGAGGATCCCCCAGGGCCACAGTGCTGGGCCTTGCCAGGGGCAGCACTGCAGTCTCCACTCCACTCTAGGCCTCTGCATGACCCTCGCACGGGGCAGGGGAAGCCCAGCTGCTCAGCAGGGAAAGGGACCTGCTGGGGTCTGCTCAGGCCAACCACCTTTTCTTTCTCCTTCACAGCAGTGGCCAGTCCCACAAAGGAGCCTGTCTCTGGCACCCCAGGTAACGTGGGGAGGGTGGGTGGAATCCCTGCACTTGGGTGTGAAGACCAAAGCCCCACTTGGTGCATGTGTTGGGATTCGTATTCCTTTGGGGAGGGAATTACACCCACGTGGTGGCAAAGAGTCTGGGAAATGACTCTCCTGTACCTTCCTCCTTCTCCCCATCTCCCAGGCTCGGAGGAGGATAACTTCACCCCCTGGTCACCATGGACCCCCTGCTCCAAAACCTGCAGCGACCCGGAGCTCCCGGCCGTCAAGACCCGTATGCGGTTTTGCCCGGAAGGATCCAGCTGCACAGGAGCCTCCTTCCAAGAGCACGAATGCAACTTGCCCCAGTGCACAGGTGAGAGCAGCTATGTACGGCCAGCCTCCAGGAGTGGGTGTGCTGCTGCTCCAGCATGTGCCTTGCGCACCACTGGACTGTGTGGACCCCCCTCCTTCGCTTGACTCAGATGCTGGCTGGGGGCAAAGTTGGCCCATCAAGAGGGGGTGCACCAGGAATTGTGGCTGAATTGCTGTGAGGGGCTGCAGGGGAAGTGGGCAGAGGCTGCACCCTCTCCCTGCCACATTTCCAGCATGTCGCCACTGCAGTTCCCAGGGGGGTTGCTGAGCCTCCATGCACACTCAGCATGAGTGGCCAAGAGAGAGAAGACGCTACAGCCACCCCTGCTCTCCCTGGTCGGCTATATTGTATATTATTGCTTTCAAAGTGCAGTGCTCCAAAACCCGCTTTAGATTATTTGTGAGCATTTGTGAACCAAGAGATGAGTGGAAGAGTCGGCACTCTGTGCGCAGGGTCAGCCCTGAAACCTATGGAGCAATGCTGACAGGGGGAGTGTCCAGTGGTGTCATTCAAATGATTTAGGAACAGGAACTCATTTTTGAGTTCAAATTCAAATGTAGGGGGGAAAAAAAAACCCAGAAGCAGCCACGGAGCCTGTTAGGATCCGGAACGCCCGTTCTGGTCCGTTCCCCCTGAATGACATCACTGGGAGTGTCTCTAGGAATGCTCCCCTCTGCCCAGTGAGCCACAGCCAGCCCTCCCCCTAATCTGGGCTTCAAAGCTAGGCTCACACACACACACCGGGCTCTGCCCTTTCTCTGCCGCTTTCCACAGATACGCCAGTGTGCCAGGGCGAGGAGTGCCTGGGCATGAACTGCTCCTGGAACCCCTGGTCTTCCTGGAACGAGTGTTCCCGCAGCTGCGGAGTGGGGCAGCAGCAGCGCCTGCGCACCTACCACCCACCTGGGCAAGGAGGGCACTGGTGCCAGAGCATCCTCACAGCCAACACGGAGCGACGCTTCTGCAACCTGCAGGCCTGCAAAGGTAGGATTCGCACTCCCAGCCGAGCTGGGACCGGCTGGCTTGCGGCTTCCGTCTGGGAAGGAAGCGCCCAGGACTGGCTGGCTTAAGGGGTCTCTAGTTCAGCTGATGCAGTGTGTAGGGGGACACATTAAGTCCTTAAGTCCCTTGCCTCTCATTTTACAAGTGAAGCCCTGAGCTTCCTCTGATTCCTCACTCTGGGCCCCCTTTTCTAACTCTCTCTGCTGCAGTGGACGGAGCCTGGTCCAAGTGGACCCCCTGGTCGTGGTGTGACCGCACTTGTGGCGGGGGGCGCTTAGTGCGCACACGGACATGCACCAGCCCCCCACCCAAGAACGGAGGGAGCCACTGCCCTGGCGAGAAGTACCATGTGCGTGTCTGCAACCCCCAGCCCTGCAGTAAGTGGAGAGCAGGGCGTCCCTTTTCACTGGGGAGGGGTCTGAGCCCCCTTCATACGCTGGTTCAAGCGGGCCCTACATTGTGGCTTGGCGTTTCCCGTCACCATCCTGGGTCTGACCACCAGATAACTGGCTGCTCTCTTCTTGCAGAGGAGGGCTGCCCCCCAGCAATGCACCTGGTGGGCTGTGCCAACCGATGCCCACGCCACTGCTGGGACCTCCAGGAGGGCATCGCCTGCCACGACGAGGAGGCCTGTGAGCCTGGCTGCCGGTGTCCCGAGGGTGAGCCTGCCTCTGAGTCTCTGCCTGCTGTTATCTCTGTGTTCTGCTTGGGAGCTGCACATTGCCTAGCCAGCTGCCCTGAAAACAAGGGCTCCAGTGGTGTCATCTAAATGATTTAAGAACAGGTACTCACTTTTGATTGGCACGTGTTGGGACCCGCCCACCGGAAGTGACGTCATAAGCCGGAAGTGAGGTCGTGGCAGGAAGGGACATGAAAAAAGCCCCTTTTGAGGCCTCAGATGATTTTAAACTGACCCAACAGTTGCAACAGTATTCCACAGCACCCCCAGAACATGTTAAGGAGGCCTGGCATCATGTTAAAGTGACCCAACAGTTCCAAAACCCCAGAGCAGCTCATTTTTCAGTGGCAAGGCACGGCAAGGCTCCGCTTGCTGCCTGCCTGCCTGCCTGGCTCTGAGAACATGCAGGCAACTCAAACATGCAGGACATTCAAACGTTGCAGGGGGCAGAGTCAACGAGTGGGCGGGTGAATGGGCGGGGCCAGCCGTAATCCTAGAAACCGGTACTCGCGTACCCCCGCGTACCCCCTGCATGACATCACTGAAGGGCTCCTCTGTCCATGAGCAGAGCCAGCAAGGAAGCGATGGAGCCAGCTCAGGCATGAGACCAAGTGATCAGATTGTGTGGCTGGAACTGCTCACATGAGGCACAGAGAAAAGATCAAAATGGGAATCCTTGGGGGAGAGAGTCAAGTCCCTGAAATGCAGTCCCGGGGGGCCTCCCCCCCTCGCCACCTCTTGAGCACGGTTGACAAGGAGCTGGTTATTTTGCCTATGGCCGATCAGACCAGTGTGCTGATGGGTTTCCCAACAGTAGGGAGGAAGGCAATGCCTTCTGCCCATGCTCAGGAGCACCCTTTCCATTGTTCCTGCTGGAAGTAAGAAGTCCACTAGCCTGTGACCATTTCAGAACCTGCTATGTGACGGTTTCCCCTGTCCCCCCCCCCAGGGACCCTGGAGCAGGACGGTGTCTGTGTCTCCCCTGCCCACTGTGAGTGCACAGATGCCCAGGGGCACAGCTGGGTGCCGGGCAGCCTCCGCGACGATGGCTGCAATAACTGCACGTGCTCCGAGGGGCGGCTCCTTTGCACCAACCACAGCTGCACCCCCAGCGACTGTGCCTGGAGCCTCTGGTCCAGCTGGTCCCAGTGCAGTGTCACCTGTGGGAACGGCCTGCGCACCCGCTTCAGGTGAGGCCACGGTGTGTGTGCGTGCGCGTGCCTTGGGGGAGGGCAGTGGAAGGAGCTGGGAATGGAGCTTTGTAGGGCTGGGGGGACGGACGGGTGATCCTTTTGCATGCCCAGGTCTGCACCAGGGAAGTTTGTGGCAGATCCCAGAAGGGTATGCTGGGGGAGGGCAGATTGGGGGACGTGCTGAAGGCACCACAGGAGAGGGAGAGGGCATGAGGTATGGGGGGAGTGACGGTAGACAGAAGAGTAGCTCCTCTTGTGATGTCATCAGGGTGCAATATTTTTGTAACGCTCATACAGCTAACAGTCATGAATGCGTTGTGGCTTTGGTCTCTCTCCCCCTTCTGTATGCGTGTGCGTGTGCATGAGTGCGCGTGTGCATGTTCGTCCGTCCGTCTGCTGACTGTTCTTCCTTCTTTGATTTGCTGGTGTGCCAGTCTACAGATGTGCAACAAAACAGGGTGTGTGTGTGTGCGTGTTCATTCTCTCTTGCTCCCTCCCCTCCAGGTCACCTACCTCTGGCTCGTGGGCCCCTGAGTGCTCAGAGGAGCAGCTGCAGACTCGCCCCTGCCCCGAGGGCCCCTGTCCTCCCCTGTGTCTGCAGGCAGGCCAGGAGATGGGCCTGGGCAGCACCTGGCTCCAGGGAGAGTGCCAGCAGTGGTGAGTCCTGCCCAGGGTGTGTGTGTGCCTGCGGAGCTTCCTCGCAGCAGCAAATATTCCGGCACAGCAGCGCTTGTGCGCAGTCAGCTGTGAATGCCTACAAAACCCCAGTCGACATTCAGAAGCTGTTATCATATTCACAGTCCCTCAGTGTTAGGGGAAACTGCACAAGGCCCCTGAGAGGATGCCCCAGGCTACTCCTTGGTTGCTGTCTTGCTCCTGCTGTGGCCACAGGGCTTCGGAGCTAGCCAGAAACTGTTGGCCAGCCAGGATCGGGGTTGGGCACCCTGGCACTGATGCCTTTCTCTGCCTCTTTCCCCCCAGTATTTGCACCCCGGAAGGCATCTATTGCCTGGATATTGCATGTGCAGGTGAGTCGATGGCACAACCTCTCTTAAAGCGACAACACAATTTCTTCCATTAAATGGTTCATGAGTCAGAGCGCAATCCTAAACTGCACTGGATTAGCAAGGGTGGTGGGCCTGGGCCAAATCCAACGCAGCTTCTGTGTGATGGGGAGCCTCCAAAAATTCTAAATTTGGGGGTTAGAATTTCGAAAAGTAAGAAAAAAAGTCAGGAAAAAAGGGAGAAAATAGGGCATTCGTCACAGAGCTGTGGGACAGGAAGCCAAGGATGCAAAACTGTCGTTTCTGCACCTTGTAAGTTCTGTGATGATCTTGGCAACAAGGAAACAGGCTGGATGGTCGCAGTGCGAGGCGAGGATGGGCACCTGCCGTGGGGGTCCTCAGACAGATTCCTTCTGACCTGCTCTCCTTGCTGACAGTGTCTGGTACCTGGACCCCCTGGTCTCCCTGGTCCGACTGCCCCGTCACCTGCGGACGTGGCACCCAGGTCCGCACCCGGGCTTGCATTAACCCGCCGCCTCGCAACAACGGCTTGCCCTGCTCCGGCCCTGAGACGCAGGCCCAGAACTGTTCCGCCCTGCCCTGTCCAGGTAAGGCCTTCACTAGGCACTCTGCCAATTTTCCTTCTGCTAGGAACAATAGTGCTAATCATGCTGATTCGCCTTAGCATTTATGGAGTGTCCTGACGGCTGAGGATCGTGCGCCCTATTCAGTGGCCCAGGCAGGAGTGCAGGGCAGAGACCAGGAGTTTCAAAATGAGCACAAATGACCAGTTCACTCATTCATTGGTGGGATAAAGCGCACGATATTAGGCACCGTTACAAAGAGAGAGCAGTTCAGGTCCTGTTACTTATCCAGGAAGCCTCTGTGTCTGAAGGCAGTATTGTGGGTGCTGGAGACAAAGAAGGGGGGATAGGTACAAAACAGCCTGGGGGTCATGCACCTGGCCTGGCTCCTGAAACATCAGCAGACCAGTGCGTTGCTTGTGAGTGTCTCCCCCCTCCTTCTGCATCTGCTTGTCCCCACAGGAGATGAGCCCTGTCCCTGGTCTCCCTGGAGCCCATGCTCTCAATCCTGCGGAACTGGCTTGATCACCCGCACAGCACTGTGCCCCTGCCCGACACCCCAGGACCCCAGAGTGCCCTGCAACGACAGCCGCCGCCTGGCCGTGGACGCCTGCTACCTTCGGGCCTGTGCAGGTGAGGTTGGGCAATTCCACGTTGTGCAAACTGGAGCTCCTGCTGGTCAGTTCCCAGTTGGTTGTGGCTGCTGTGGGTGCAGGAGACAAGGGTGGATCAGGGGTGTGGGGCTGGGGGGAGTGTCCTTGTCCACCTTGGCCCCTTCCCAAGTGCCAGCACACACGTAGAGGCCCCTAAATGCTATGACCACTTAATGCTCCTGGCAGAACGTGCCTCAAATTTACGCCCCACATTCAAACTTATTTCAAGTAGACGCTCTTTGCTGACTGTCCTGGGACCTTCCTGGTCAGCTGTGTTGAAGATGACTTTTCATAGCTTATTAGAATTTGATTTTGAATGGGGGCACTTTGCTTTCCTCATTCCCTCCGGCTTGCCCCGACCCCTGAGGTGGAGGAAGCCCGTGAGCGGTGCGGGGCATTCCCAGGCCGGCCCGTGTGTGCTCTGCCCCAGCCCCTCCTCCTCCTCTTTCACAGAGTGTCCCTGGAGCTCCTGGACTAAGTGGACCGGGTGCTCCTGCAGTTTCCTGGTGCAGCAGCGATACAGGAACCAGCGTGGCTCGGGGGCTGACGGGGAGCCCTGCGTGGGGCTGGACGGTCAGTTCCGCATGTGTGACTATTCCCAGTGCTCAGGTAAGGCCAAGAGATCTCCTCCCCATCGTGGGGTGGCGGAGGTGGAATTCTGTCTGTGCGGCAGCCTCTCCCCTAAATCAGCAGGAGGAGGGAGGGGGAGCCAGGGCCTCTCCTATCTCCCAGCTCTGCTGAGGATCTTGGCTCCACTTGCGTCCCCACCCCCACATTTCCCCAGAGTCCAGCTGCGAGGCACCCTTTGAGTTCCAGGAGTGCGGCTCCCCATGCGATAGCCTCTGCTCTACACTGCGGCACCCAGAGCTATGCAAGGACATTCCCCGGTGCCTGCCTGGCTGCTACTGCCCAAAGGTGAGAGCAGTTGCCCCTCTTCAGAAGTGTGGGACTTCCTGTTGCGGGGGCCCTGCCAGCCACAAGAACTGCATTGCTGGTGCCTGTCTGGAGGACACCCTGTCCCCAATCTTAGCAGTGGCTATGTACTGATGGGAGACAGGCACTGGGGAGAGACTCTGCACATGCTCAGGCGTACTTTGTTGTTAGTTTGCTCAGATATAACACTGGAAACTGGTTCCAAAGCTGAGCCAGGAAGGGAAGATCTTGCACCTGAGCAGCCACGTCAAAGTGCTTCTCCTCCCTGCACTCCCCAGGTCACCTGGCAGTTGGGGCCAGGGAGAGGCCATTCTGACTCCTGACTCCTTGTGTCTCTCCAGGGCTTGGTGGAACAGGATGGGACCTGCATCCCACCCATGCAGTGTGGCTGCCTCCACCTCAGCCAGTCCGAAGGCCCCACACTACTGGCAGCAGGAGAAACGGTTTGGATGGGTTGCAAGGAATGGTGAGTGATGCCACCAGCACATACTTTGCCCTGGGCGAGTGGTTGTACCACCCTAAGTGGGTCACGGCGGCCAAGCCTGAGCTCTCCATCCCAGGCCATGACCATGTGAACAGGCCAGGCATGAGGAGATTCAGCTGTCCTGCGAAGGTGGTCGAGGGAGCCAAAGACGCCTTCCTTTAACTTTAGGGCAAGTTGCATTATTCTGCCATTTCACCACCACGCTCTGTTTCAGTTGTGGAATTTGTTGTCCTAAGAATCTCCACTCCTTTAAAAAAAAGACTTTCATTTCCCCAAAATAGTAAATGTTCACCAGATTTTAGACCACCCAATAATCCTAAAGTGATAACCACATATTGAGTTCTTGTCATTTTGTTAAAGTATTTGACAGTAAAAAAAAATGTTTTTCTCTTCTCAAAATAGTAAATTTTCACATATAACCCTGACCCTAACCCCACGTTTGGGGGTTCTGCTAGCTAATTCTGCCAGCTAAATAATAGCATTGTCCCGTAAATGTTGTGTTATACATTTGGTGAACATTTACTAAATTCGGTATAATAACCATGGTTTATTTTTGGACCACAGTGCTAGGGGCTCACAGTTTAATTTGGCAAGCATTTAATTTGTTCCCCTTTCCTCTTTGCAGCGTGTGCCAGCAGGGGGAGCTCCAGTGCAGCAGCAAGGGCTGCCAAGGTGAGAGGCAGGAGAGGGCTCTGCTCCTTGTACCTGTTAGTGGCCAGAAGGGGCTTGCTCTGTGGAGGTTGGTAGCCCAGCACTTGCACCGCTTCAGGGTCACTCCTCTGCAATCGGTGCCTTCTCTCCAGCCTGGGCCCATCCTAGACTGCCTAAAAAGAAAGGTTCTGGGGCACAGGCCTGCCCACTTTTCCCCATCCCAAAGGATGAAGCTGAGTTTGTCAGAATAAGGGACTTCGCACATGCTCAGAGGATGCTCTTCCTTGTTCTGTTCAATCTCCTGGGGTAAGCCCTGGCACTGCAAACAGCCCATAAAGCCCCACATGGAACAACGCCCTGCCCCCCCCAGTTCCCCCTCCCTGCTCTTGCCAAAAGGACCTCTTTCCTTTCTTTCTAAATAATACATTTATTTTAAACAATTCTGGGAAAACTGTCAGGCATGGAAAAACTTTATATAAAGGGCTATGTTTGGATGGTTGTTTAGTATGTGTTTGGTCTTAATACCTGGTGTTTTATATGAGACATCCGGTTTGCCTTGAGGCTGTCCCCTCCACCCTGGCAACAAAGGCGGTAGCTTTAATGTCCAGTCTCCCCCCAGTGTGCCTGCCATTGCGCCAGCTGACCGTCAGTGTGTGGGTGCCTAAATCTGATGTGTGTTTTGTCCCTGCCCCCCCCCAGGGCTACTTCCGCTGAGCGCCTGGTCGGAGTGGACACCCTGCTCCTCCTGCCTGCCTTTGACGGCTCTCAGCCCCAGCATGGCCACCATCCTCTTGGCCCAGCACGACGGCTGGCATCAAGAAGCCCCCTCCCGCCTGGCCCTGGTCTCTGTGCAGCATCGCTACCGACTGTGCCTGGACCCACAGACGGGCATGCCCTGGGCAGGACAGGCCGCCCTGTGCTCAGCTGAACGGGAGCAGGAGCGGCTGTGCCCGGACCCTCACGCTTGCGAAGGTGACTTGGGTGCCCTTCCAAGGGCTGTGCAGGGCCAGTCAGAGTCAGCACTGCCCCCTGCATGCCATCGCAGCTGGTGACTTGGCCACCTTTGTTCTTCTCTCCTGTCTGCCACCCCATCCCCTTGGAGCTCCGGTTAGGGGGCGGGGCTGCAACCAATGAAACAGGTGTCTGCCCTAGGGAGAGATACTAATGGGACCAGCCAGATTTGGGGCAGATCTGACCTTGGGAGGGCGGCACTTGCAGTGCAGAGGTCTGGCGCTGAGGTTCAGTCCTGCAGGAGTTCCCCTCCGCTTCTCTCCCAGATTTCTGCCTCTGGAGCGATTGGAGCCCCTGGAGCCCCTGCCGGGAGCCCTGCAGTGGGGGCTACCGTGTGCGCTGGCGCTCAGTCGAACACCCAGCGGGAGGGCATCACTGCCACGGGACATGGTCCCAATCAGAGAGCTGCAACACAGCCCCATGCCCAGGTATGTGTGCTTGAGTTGATGGCTCTCCTGGCCATCACCTGAGTCTCTGCGGAGGCAGCAAGAGCCAACACCCCACAGGTAATGAGGAAGCACAAGGCCAGGCCACCTTGCAGGCTAGCCTCCTCCTCCGTTCATTCTGGGGCTGTTCTGCGTGTGCCACATAACCACAAAGCCTGCTGTGCATCTCTCTGGGTCTTTGCTAACTCAGCTGGGGTTCCTTCAAGTCTCTCCACCCACCTCTCCAAACTCTGCAACCAGGCAGCCGGAAGATCCGTGACACTGCTCAGCTACGTGTGTGCGGTGCATTTGCAGAGTTCTGCAACACCACTTCCTCTCCTTCCCCAGGTGGAGGCTGCCAATCATTTGGGCTTTGGGGCAAGGAAGGGAGTGACCCAGGGAAGGGTGGGAGGCCCCAGAAGGCAGTGGTGGGGTGCCAGGTGCCAAAGTCCGTGTTTAGGCAGCCCAGCCTCCAGGTGTGCAAAATGCTCCATGTTGGCTGAGACTGATGACACAGAAGCCCTCCCAACCACCCAGGGGCGGACCTAGTCAAAATGGCGCCCGGGGTACCCAATAGAAGTGCGCCCCCATGGGAGCCCAGGTCTACCCACCAGAAGCAGCCGTGGGTAGACCTGGGCTCCCCTCGAGGGGAGCCCAGGTCTACCCATTAGAAATGGCCCAGGAGCCCAGGTCTACCCGCACAATGTTGCGGGGGCCACTGGTGCCCCCCTAGACGGCCCCAAGATGACGCCCAGGGCTCTTGCCCCCCCCCCGCCCCCCTAGATCCGCCACTGCAACCACCCTCACCCTCTTCCTAGCTGTGGCCCCAGATGGTGACCCCCCCCCCATGGATTCCAGGCCTTTCCTTTCCTTGTGCTATGACAACCCCGGCAGAACTAACAGGACCTCTCCCACCAACCTGCACAATACGCTCACAGGCCTGTTTCTCTCCCAGGAGAAGAATGTGAGGATCGGGGCAAGGTGCACACCTCGGCCTGTGCCAACGGCTGCCCCCGCACCTGCATGGACCTCTGGGAGCACGTGGAGTGCCTGCAGGAGGGATGCAAGCCAGGTGACTCTCCCCCTGCCACTGCCTGGCCACCATTGACCATTTCCGCAGCCTGATAAAGCCCAGGACTCTGCCCTGGCTGCTCAGAACCCTGCAGACTCTCCTCAGCCCTCCTCTGCCCCCTTGCATCCCCAACCTTGCACTTTTGCCAGGGAGGGGCATTCGGCAGTCTCCCTCCAGCAAGCCCCTACCTCTTTCCTTGGGCTTTACTGAGTCTTTCCCTGCAGCTTCCTCTGGTTCTGTAGCCCCTGCCCTTCTGGCCTGCCTTGCTGAGCAGCAGCAGCCAGGGCTCTGCAGTGGTGGCCGTGGGCATGAGCCTGGGGGACAGTCAGTTGAGGTGGGGAGCCTGGCAAGGCTGTGCGCTCTGTCCCCCCCCCCGGCTAGGAGAATGGACCTGCCCTTGCCATCCATGTTCCTTGAACCCTGAGGTGTGGTTTCCCTGAGATGGAAGCATGTTCTTCAGGGGTCCCACGCATTTCCCCCCATACTCACTGCTGTCGTCTCCCAAGGGTGCCGGTGTCCTGACGAGCAGCTTCTGCAGGATGGCACCTGTGTGCCGATCCAGGCTTGCCGCTGCGGCCTCCCCACAGCCAGCGGCTCTCTGCAGTTCACGCCTGGGCAGTCTGTGGAGCTGGATTGTCACAACTGGTAAGGGGGCTCTTCGGGGGGAGGGGGCCTATGTCAGGAGAAAAGACGGCTGGCCAGTGCATGAACTGGGGGAGAGGGAGGGAAGCCACAAACGTTGAGCGAACGAATGGTTCAGCAAGCGGACTGCAAAGACTCCGAGGGAGGGGGCTCCAGCCTTCCTTCACCAATAGAGGGAGTGTTGTGGGGAGTGAAGAGCAGCAGGGCTGGGAGTGGGACGGACCCAGTGATGTCATTCGGGGGAACGGACCAGAACGGGCGTTCCGGATCCTAACGGGCTCCGTGGCTGGTTCCGGGTTCCCGACAAGTGCCAATCAAAAGTGAGTTCCTGTTCCTAAATCATTTGAATGACACCACTGGACAGACCCTACGACAAGCAGAGCAGCTGTGTGGTACATGTAGCTGTGTGTGGGTGGGGGGTTCACTGTGGGTGAAACCCATCACGCGGGTGGGTGTCACTGTGGGGGACAAATGCTCTGGCAGCCAAGGGTGGTCCTTGAGGTTGCAGAATGGGAGGCAGGCAGCACACACTTGGGGGCCCCCACCTGGCAGGGGGTTCTCCTGTGCAAGCACCACAGAGACGACCGTGGCTGGAGCAGCCCCCATTCACTTCAGCAGGGCTTGCGCAGGAGGAAGGCTTGCCGGATTGGGGCCTCCAGTGGGGTTCCCTGAGCGCTGAGACTCAATCCCACAGCAGCTCCCTTGCAAGGCACTTCCCACTCTGCAAGCCATCTGCCGCCAGACTCCGGGCATGTGATGCTCATACTCCCTCCGGGACTCCTGTCTCCCTCCACAGCACCTGTGCCAACGGCACCATTGTGTGCCCTGAGCAGGAGTGCCCGACCCTCGGAGAATGGTCTGCCTGGAGCCCCTGCTCAGCCACCTGTGGAGAGGGGAGTGCCCTGCGACACCGCCCCTGCCACGAGAGCCCTGATGGAGTCCCCTGCGCTGCCGACACCATGGAGGAAATCGCCCGGTGCAGTCCACAGCCCTGCCCAGGTGAGCGCTGCCATCCTCCTGTGAGTGAGTGCCCGTCCTGCAACCCAGCCCCCACAGCTGAACTGTGCATACAGGAGGATCCCCCTGCTGTGACCCTGCTTCTGCAGAGGCAGCCCAGCCCCATTCAGACTGGGCTGAGAGTCCAACAGCTGGATTGTGGATTTCTGGCCAGGAGGACCTCTGTTTCCTCCAGATTTAATTTCAGCTTGTTAGCCCTTATACGGTTTCCAGCTGCCTGCAGCCATAGCCCCCAGATCTCAACAGCTGCTCTGGCATTCGGTGGCAAGGTGGTGATCAGATTACTGGGGACACCTGGATGAGCTCTCTGAGCTGTTTCGTATCCACCTTTAACAGCGACCAAGCAGAGAACCCTGTGGCACCCCACAGCTCAAAGGCCAGGGGGCAGAACAGGCACCCCCAGAAGGCACCTTCTGTGACCTGCCAGCCAAGAGGGGAGGGGGCCACCACCACCCCACTATCCGTGATCTCACGGCTGAGAACCAGCCCACCCCCACCCGACCCTGCTGCCCCTTTTGCAATCCTCCTGCCATCTGTCCCAGGAAGTACTTTTCCCATCAGCTGCCATCTTGGGTCTTCTTTCTGCTGACACTTGGCAGGATTCCATGGCCTGCTGAGCCTCTGTGCCAGGGCACCCCCCACTTCCCCCCAGGGGCCCTCTCAGGGCTGCTGCTGCTGACCTCTCCCCCCCCCGCCATTGCAGTTGACTGCCGGTGGAGCGAGTGGTCTGCCTGGAGCCCCTGCAGCAGCAGCTGCGGAGGAGGCACGTCTGAGAGGAGCCGCCACCTGCTGTCCCCCCCAGAGGAGCCGTGCCCAGAACCACTGCTGCAGCGCCGCCCCTGCAACGCTCACAACTGCACCCCAGGTGAGCTGCCCTGGAGTGGCCTTTTGTGCTGCTGCCCACCTGGCCTGAGGTCAGCACCGTTCAGAAGAGGGGCTTGCAGAGCAGTGGCAGAGCAGGCAAGGTGTGACACCTGGCCACGGGGGGGGGGAGCCTGCCTCTCACACCCGTGCCTCTGTTGTCAGGCAGGGCATCCAGGCCCAACTCCCGCAGCCGAGGGGCACGTTTTCTTTCAGGGCTTCAAATAAGGGCCCAGTCCTTGTGCATGAGGCTGAGCTGGGCGCCCAACTGGGTGAAGCCATGGCTGCAAGTGCAGTGTCTTTCTTGGAGGGGTCGCCAGACTCGGGAATACGCTAGTGTGGGTCTCCAGCACTCCTTGCTGCTGAGCGCCACTGGAAAACCCTGGGAGTGCTGGGCTGCTGAGCCACAGCCCCCTGCAGGTCGGAGCAGAGCTCTCTCCAGGGGAACGGTGCTGGGGCTCACACTTGCCCCGAAGTCGTAGCCTCTGCTCTGCCCCTGCACGGTGTCTGCCCTCTCCAGCTGAGTGCAGAAGGTCAGTTGCAGGTATGCGGTGCTGGGCTGGTGCGCTTGCAAAACCTCCGGGGTGCTGCTTTCCTTCAAGCTGAGCTTGTGATGGACAGTTTAGAAAAACGACCAAGTGGACCAGGAATTGTGGGGATGGCATCGCTTGGCTGAGTCTCAGCCCGGACACTCACTGGGGGCCAAGCCACTGGGGAAGCAGGGGTCCACAGAGGAGCCAGGTGCACAGGACCAGTCCAGTGGCTGGTGGTTCCACTGCATCACTCGCTGCCGTGTGAACAGGGCTGGAGTGCACACTGGTGCAGGAGAGTAGGAGGTGACACCCCCCACTTCCCCATCCCAGCTGGGCTGCTTGGAGGGACAGAGGAAGCAGGATTGGGCCCTATGGTCCAGTGCACTCCTTCCTTATCCCTTTCCTTCCCCCTCCCATGCAGAATGCCCAGGCAGCCAGGTTTACAACAATTGTGCCAACGCCTGCCCACAAACCTGTGCCGACCTGCGCCCAGAGAGCCAGTGCCTGCAGGAGGAGTGCCAGCCAGGCTGCAGTTGCCCCCTTGACCAGGTGAGTATGTCTGTGGGGCGGCTGTCCATCACCCACCCCTCTAGCTGGGAAACTGAGCAGGCCTGCTAGAGCTTCCTCTCGGCCCGCAGGTGCTGCAGGATGGGGGGTGCGTGCCCCCAGAAGAGTGCCGCTGCTCGCTTGGCCTGGGGCCAGCCACGCCCTGGGCTGCCAACCTGTCTCAAGAGGAGCGGGCCCAGGAGCACCCCCCTGGCAGCGTCATTTGGCACGAGTGCAACAGCTGGTGAGTTGGGAGTGGGGCTGCCAGTGGAGCGGGTAGGTGAAGAGGAGACTGCCACTCCAGGGTGAGCCGAGCCATGGAAGGCTGTGGCCATCACTGTGGACCACAACCAGTGGTGTCATTCAAATGATTTAGGAACAGGAACTCACTTTTGATTGGCACTTGTCGGGAACTCGGAACCAGCCACGGAGCCCGTTAGAATCCGGAACGCCCGTTCTGGTCCGTTCCCCCTGAATGACATCACTGACCACAACCCAGTGCTGCCTGTGATAGCAGAAGGGGTTGGGGTCCTAGTCTAGCTGTGCAAAGGGAGGGGCACTCGGATTTGAGCAGGGGCTCTTGGGAAAGTGCCGTCCTCTTCTGGTGCCCCTGTCCTGTCCACCCTCCCCTGGGCGCAGGGCTGGGGGCTGGCCTCGGGTGGGGCGGTGGCTTCTGATTGCTTTTGCCTTTGGCTCTGCAGTGTCTGCCGGGGAGGAGCCTTCAGCTGCAGCCGGAAGGACTGTGATGGTAAGAGGTTCCCAAGGACCCCTCTCCGCACCCCCACCCTGCACTTGGCTCCAGGCAGACTGTGGGCAAGGCCACTCATCCCCTCCACCTCTGCTCCACGGGCTGCTGGTTCCACTCCTTCCTGCTGGGACCCCTTTCCCACCTGCTGCATCCCGTCCTGTAGGGTGAGGGAGGCCCCTCCGGGGAGGAGACTTGGCCCCCGCAAGGCTCACAGAGCCAGGAGGTTCCTGGAAGAGGAGGGCGAAGACGCAGGATGGCTGGGGTCCCCTTCGCTCTGCCCGGCCTTGCACAGAGGGCAGAGCAGGCTCAAGCCGGGGTCCTGCCCTTTGGGGTTCCGTTCTCAGTGCTGTGGCTCAGCCCTGGAACAGGTGAGCATGGGACAAATGAGGGGCCTGAGCATGTGCAGAGTCTCTCTCACACACACACACCATTGAAGAACTCCCTGCACACTTCTGGGATGTAGGAACAGCTTGAACCTCTTATTCCAGGAATTCACCCCAAGGACAAGCCACAGGTGCTGCCG
>JAJKFI010000119.1:227135-256825 GCA_029204185.1 Lerista edwardsae
GCCCTTTGGGGTTCCGTTCTCAGTGCTGTGGCTCAGCCCTGGAACAGATGAGCATGGGACAAATGAGGGGCCTGAGCATGTGCAGAGTCTCTCTCTCACACACACATACCATTGAAGAACTCCCTGCACACTTCTGGGATGTAGGAACAGCTTGAACCTCTTATTCCAGGGATTCACCCCCCGGACAAGAGCCACAGGTGCTGCCTCCCCCCCCCCCGGAACAAGAGCTGGGCACTTCCTCCCTCGCTCTCCCTTCTCCCCCCCCCCGCCCCGCTTTTCCTGCAGTTCCAGGCTCACGCCATGACTTGGGCCCCTCCTCCCCACTCTTCCCCCCCCCACCCTGCCAGGATATCTCAGCCACGCTCCGTTCTCTCCCTCAGTGCCGTGTCTTTGGTCAGAGTGGTCGCCCTGGTCCCCGTGCTCCGTGACCTGTGGCACTGGGGAGCGCGTCTCCCGACGGCACCAGCTCCAGCAGCGTTTGTACGGAGGTGCAGAATGCGAGGGCCCGGCTGTGCGCTGGACGCCGTGTGCTCTCCCAGACTGCGGTGAGACAGAACGCTCTTGCGTGTCCTGTTTTGTAGACCCCCACCCCACCCCATCCCCAGATGGGAGAGGAGGCTGAGGAAGGGCTGCAGCATTCGGCCCTGCCTGGGTTGGGAGAGTTAAAACAGATAAAAGGAAGTACTTTTTTACCGAGCAGGTAGTTAATCTGTGGAACTCTTTGCCACAGGAGGTGGTGATGGCATCTGGTCTGGATGCCTTTAAGAGGGGATTGGACAGATTTCTGGAGGAAAAGTCCATCGTGGGCTATAGGCCATGATGGATTGTGCAACCTCCTTACATTGGTAGTAGGCTACTTCAGAGTACCGGGTGCAAGGGAGTGGCAACAGGATGCAAGGGTCTTGTGTCTTGTGCCTCCCTGGGGCACCTGGTGGGCCGCTGTGAGATACAGGAAGCTGGACTAGATGGGCCTTTGGCCTGATCCAGCAGGGCTCCTCTTATGTTCTTATGTTCTTATTATGTTCTAAGGGGCTGCAGCATTCGGCCCTGCCTGCTGTTGGCACCCTGGAGAACCGCCTGGCAGCCGTGGTCAGGGCAGGAGCGCACCTCCTTGAGCAACGGCTGGGCGGGTGGCATCTGGGTGGCCGCAGGGTCGCGTGGGAAGCTCTAGTTCATCCTGGCCGTCTCTCCTCGACGCAGCCTGCCCCGGAGGGGAGCACTGGCTCCGGGCTGACTCTCCAGGCCTGTGTGAGCGCAGCTGCCGTCAGATCTATGAGGACCCGCTTCGGAACTGCAGCAGGAGGGCAACACAGGGCTGCGTGTGCCAGCCGGGGCACTACCGGGACAGGAGCGGGCACTGCGTTGTGGCTGCTCGCTGCGAATGTGAGCAGGAGGGCCAGGTGTACCCGGTGAGTGTGAGCCCTGGCAGGTCGGGGTGGTGGCGGCGGCTAGTGCCCTTACAGCTGCATCTCGCCCCCTCCCAAAGTGATTGCAGGAGAACTGGGTGGTGCCGCTACCAGCCCCTCCAGCTCCATCGCTTGAGGCCTTCCCCTGCTGATGCCAGTGGGGTGGGCAGCCAGGAGATTGGCCAGGTCCCTCCACTTCTGGAGAGCAGTCCTCCCCCGGAAGCTGCACCTGGCACCGAACAAGTCCTTTGGGCGTAGCTGCGTTGGTGTCGGTGCTGGTTTTGCAGTGCCATGTGTGGGGCGTGGAAGCCAGGCTGTGCCCCGGTTGGAACCGTGGTGCGGCTGACATTGCACTTCTTTCCACCCTCCATAGCCTGGCACCGAGTGGCACAACGGCTGCGCCACCTGCCGCTGCGTGAATGGGAAGGCCACGTGCGAGGCCAGCTGCCCGCCGCTCACCTGCCTCGAGGTACTGCCCCTGAGGAGGATCTCTTGCAAGCTGTCAAGCAGGACAAGGCAGGGGTGGGGGGCTCAAGCTGGGGCAGGGGTGGGAGCAGGAGCACCTTCTGAAACAGATGCCCCCCCTCATCTGAAGCATGCTGGGTGTAGGGTGGCTGTGGCTGTTTGGGGGGGGGAGGAGAGTGCGCTTGTGCATGCTCAGGGTCACTTTCAGAGAATGCCCAGGGCTAAGCTTCCAGCTTCCAGCTTCCAGCCCCAACAGCACAGAGCAGCTACCAACACTTGGGGCTGATGTGTCAGTTGCACATCAGAGGTCGTCCGTCTGCAGTTCTCCATGCTGTGGTCATGTCCAGGATTGACCTCAATTGCACACCATATTCAGAGCAACCTTTGACGGTGAACTGCGCTTGGCCTAAAAGCCAGCTGCTAGGCTGCTGCCCGCGGTGAGACATAGGAATACGGCTGTGCAAAGCTGAAAGAGCTTCCGGGCTCTTTGGCCAGTGCAGAGTGCACCTTTCGTTTGTGCAGTGCAGCCCCTTAATTTTTGGCATCTGGGTGCCGAAAGGAAGACACGTTCCCCGTCAACTGCCCACGTGCCCAGCTTGTCCTCAGAAGCCTTTCTGGATGCTCCTGCTGCCTGAGAAGTGGCAGGGGACCAATGAAGAGGGGCCTAGGTTCTGCCCTGTGCACCCTTTGTGAAAACCCCTCCCCAGAGAGGCTTGCTTGGAGCAGGCCCAGCTCTCTTTCCAGCATGCAGGACCGGAAGCAGTGGTGTCATTCAAATGATTTAGGAACAGGAACTCACTTTTGATTGGCACTTGTCGGGAACCCGGAACCAGCCACGGAGCCCGTTAGGATCCGGACCGCCCGTTCTGATCCGTTCCCCCTGAATGACATCACTGCCTTCGCCCCCCTAGGAATCCGGAGTCGCTCCCTTTAACCCTCTGAGTGCCGGCCAACCAAGAAGAACAGCTCTTTGCAGAGGAATTGGGAGGGGGGAGGGGGGAGAGTGAAGTGGGCGGAGTCAGCCCTAATTTTAACTAGTGGAACTGAGTTCCCCCACGTTCCCCCTGCATGACATCACTGACCGGAAGCCATAACTAACCTTGAACAGTTTTCAGCTGAGAAGCAGTGTTTAAAATAGAGGACTGGAGAGCAGGTGCCTGGACTGTGCTCTGGCCCCAGGTGAAGCCCCATCTCTGTTCTCTTCTCAGGGAGAAGTGAAAATCCAGGAGCCGGACAGCTGCTGCCCTGTCTGCAGGAAGGAGCTGCCTGGTACGGGCCTCTTCCTCTTCTTCTTCTTCTTCTCCAGCAGAGGGGGCTTTTCTCCCGAGGCTGCTGGCAAGACTCTGCTCATCCCGCATTCACTGCCCACTCAGCGCTAGGGGCTGTGTGTAGTTCAGCCCTTGGAAGAGAGCTTACAGCTGCAGGGGAGCTCTGACCCTCCTTGTGCAAACTTGGATACACGGACACCACAGCTCCTCAAGCCAGTCTGGCCGCCATCTGAGAGAGGGCCTTGGGATGTGTCGAGACCTTCTTGGTCCAGATCGGCCCCGTGTCCTGGCTGCCCTCAAGCTCAGGCAGACGTTTCCATCCATCCATCCATCCATCCATCCATCCATCCATCCATCCAGTGGTGTCATCTAAATGATTTAAGAACAGGTACTCACTTTTGATTGGCAAGTGTCGGGACCCGCCCACCAGAAGTGACGTCATAAGCCAGAAGTGATGTTGTGGCAGGAAGTGACATGAAAAAAGCCCTTTTTGAGGCCTCAGACAATTTTAAACTGACCCAACAGTTGCAACAGTATTCCACAGCACCCCCAGAACATGTTAAGGAGGCCTGGCATCATGTTAAAGTGACCCAACAGTTCCAAAACCCCAGAGCAGCTCATTTTTCAGTGGCAAGGCAAGGCAAGGCTCCGCTCGCTGCCTGCCTGCCTGCCTGCCTGGCTCTGAGAATGTGCAGGCAACTCAAATGTGCAGGAAATTCAAACGTTGCAGGGGGCGGAGTCAACGAGTGGGCGGGGCCAACCGTAATCCTAGAAACTGGTACTCGCGTACCCCCTGCATGACATCCATCCATCCATCCATCCATCCATCCATCCATCTGGTTTTTGGGGTGATGGGATTTAAAATGCATTGCCTGCGGCTGCAACAGTGGGGCTGGGATTGACACAGTCCCCCTTTCCCCCTGCAGAGGAGCCGCGTTCCCAGTGCCAGCGCTTCACGGAGCTGCGCAACATCTCCAAGGGGCCCTGCTTCCTGGCGGACGTGGAGGTGAGCTACTGCAGCGGGCGGTGCGCCTCCCACACCAACGTCATCCCCGAGGTAAGCTGCAGCCTGGCCCAGAGTCCTGCCCTTCAGAGCCCTCTCCAAAGCAGGAGATCAGATGCAACCATCAGCCCCGGTGCAACGGTGGTGTCTTCTGTGCCCATGTGATTGCACAAAGGCTCTCGGTTGCCCCAAGCGGCCCTGCCTGCCCTCCCATTTCCCAAGAGCTGCTGCTGCTGCTTGTGCCTGACTCCCAGGAGTGACAGCTCAGCGGTGTCCCCTTGCAGGAGCCCTACCTGCAGACTCTGTGCGACTGCTGCAGCTACCGCCTAGACCCTGTCAGGCCCGTCCACATCCTGAACCTGCAGTGCGAAAACGGCGAGACTGAGCCGGTGGTGCTGCCCATCATCCACAGCTGCGAATGCAGCAGCTGCCAAGGTGAGTCTGTGCAGTCTGCAGGTCGACGTCTGGAGGGCTGGGCTGGGCTGGGCTGGGCTCTTCAGACCCCATCAGTGTGTGTGCATGAGAGTGAGAGAGAGAGAGATGGGCAGTCTGCACTTTGCACAGCACGACACTGAACAAAACGGAGGTGCCCGACCTGCTGCCTTGCGAGTCCCTGCAGTGTTGCACAGGATGGAGGCAGCAACTCTGCTGCTGCCTGCAGATTGCCCTGCCTTGAACTCGGAAAGCTTTCTCCACCTGCACCCCTGTTGCCCAGCCTTGACCACTCCTGCAAGGCCGGGGCCGTTCCCAGCCCCTGGCCTTTTTGGTCCTTCCAGCTGGAGATCTCAGGGCCTGACCCTGAGCACAAGACAGCCCTCTCACAACCCCCTCCTTCCCCGTTTCAGGTGGTGACTTCTCCAGGCGCTGACAGTGTCCAGCCACGGTTTGGGCCAGAGCCATGCCATTCGAGTCCTGCCGTCACTCCTCTTCCTCACTGGGCCCTACCTGCCTCTGCCTACCCGCCCCCTGCCTTGCAAGACAGGCACAGTGTTTGCAATTCAATAAACCCGCATAGCAGCAGCCACCTAAAAGACTGGCCTTGGTTTTTCCCCCAATTAGGGAGGTGGGCAAGACCTCTGCAGAAGAGGGGGACCGAGATGGGGGTGGGCTCCCAGGGCACTGGATTCCCCACACTATGCCTTGCAGCTCCCCACAGCCCTTGGTCAAGCAAAGTCTGGGAAAAACAAGGTTTGGAGAGGCAGGTCACACCCATGGCCCATGATGGCCAAAAGAGGCAGAACAAAGCATCTCCCTCCCAAAACACAACAAGCTGTTCAGTGGTCGTTCTCTCAAAGATGTCAGAAAACAAGTGGCAGAACCCAATACTATTGCTCAGGGTCCTACTGTTCCCCCCCCCCATCTTGCAGCAGGATGACCCCCAAAAGACCCCTCTGACATCTGGCATGTGTGCCTGCCTGCAAAACTACATCCCCCAGCAGAGTCTTCAGGTGCTGCTGAGTGCGGCATTCATGCTGCAGCAGTGGTGTAGCCGCATCGTCTGTCACTCAAGGCGGAAACTCGCAGTGTCACGCCCTCAGTGCGCAGACATGGTTGTAATTGCTGGTATGACATCACCACCAATTACTTCCAGGTAAGCAGCTGCTGACTCAGCTGCTTTTTCACTGTGCTCTGCTTTCAGAGCACAGTGGACAAGCAGTCAGTCCAAGCAGCTTCTTCACCTGTTTGAAGGTGCACTGTGGGAGGAGCACTGTGTTTGAAGAGACAAGGTAGTGGTGATGGGTGCGATCTAGCTGCTGCCACTCCCTTCCAAATGAGAAGGGGTGCAGGGAGATGGCACCTGCAAGGAGCTCTACAGCCAGTGATTGGAGCGGGCCACAATTGGACTTCTGCTGCCACCACCACCAACTTGGTGGTGGGACTCTAGCAACACCTGCTGTGGCCTGGCAACCATTCTCCCCTTTCCCCTTGCTACATCACGAGATTGGGCAAATTGGTGGAGCAAAGCACCCCAGGTTGTAAGCCATGATGATTAGATGCAACCTCTGGATTTTAAGGGTAGCGTATTTCTGAATGCCAGGTGTGAAGGGGAAGCAACAGGTCACCAGTTATTTCACTAGCACAAATCCAAGGAGAGAAAGGGGAAGAGGAGGCACAAAAATGGAGGGTAGGACCCTGTGCATGCTATTGCCACTGGATGCACCTCCTCCTGCAGCCTCCCTGCACCCCCCAGTTTTGCCCGCTTCCTGCCATGGTTCCACCCTCCCTTTGCCCCCTCCCACAGTGCTCCTGGCTGGCACCCCAGCCTGCCCATTGGTGTCCAATGCCCATTGGTGTCCAGGCAACACAGTACACTGCCAGAAAGTGCTTTTCAATACTTTTTCAGTGGTGGCCGGCAGCAGAACACGCATTCTGCTGCTGGCCAGAAGCCAGAGGATTGGACAATCAGCTTGTGCCACAAATTGTAAAAGGCACCAAGAAGCTCCAGCTTGCAAACACTGTACAAACAAAGTGCTGAAAGCAAGACGAGGACATCTTCTGGGGCTTGGGGCTTGTTTTCATTACGACCAGGAGGGCAAATATTTATTTACTGATCGAACCACAAAGATAACGGAAGTGCTTCTGGAGATGTTGTGTGTCTGGCTTGAGTCGTCTTGCGTGGTGGGGAGGCCAGTGGAGCTCAGTGGCTTCTGGAGTCCTCCAGGGAAATCTTTCAGCCCACGGCTCCCCAGGGAAGGCATTGGAGAGCATCAGCAGGCTCTTCCTTCCCAAGCAGAGGAGGAGTGTCCAGGAAGCCCCCGGCAAAGTTATCCGAGGCTCTTCAGAGAACCGGCCGGAGATTCTCCTGCACAAGCCTAATGAAAACATGTGAGAGCAGTGCAAGGCTCCTGTTCAACACATTGCTGAAGTCCCATTGCTGAAGTCCCATTGAGCTGGGTGTGCATCAACCTTTTCTTCTCTTACCCTGCAGAAGAGAAGTCAACGCCTGTAAATGTGTCACAAATTGCATACAACTCGGGGAAGCGCTGGAGGGTTCTCCTCTCCACCCCCAACCCGGGTCTTTCTCAGGCCGTTGCTTCCCAGCTCCTTTTCTGTGGGGTTTCTTACCAGTTGTGGGAGCAGCTCACTGGTCCTTTTCCTGTTCAGTGGCCTGTGTGATGTTGCGCTGGCAAAGCCGCACCTCCCGAGGAGGGGAGCCCCCCGCTGGCTTTTGCCTGAGAAGGCTGCTTGCTGTCCAGCAGGGGTCTCCAGGGCCCCTTGTTGGGGCTGCCCTGTGCAAAAGGCAGAGGAACGAGTGAGGAGATCTGAGCACCCCACCTGGCCAAGCACCTGGCCAGTTTCCCACTGAAAAGGCTGCTGCAACCACACGCCCAACTTCATAACTTGCAAACACCCAATCGAGAGCACAGCATCTCATTTCCACGCGACGGGGGAAGATTTGGGCCAAGCCAAATGCACAATCCTGCTGGCGCGTCTCACACACCCTTTGCCACATGATTGAGTGAACCACACATACAGAGCCAGATTGCTGGTCTTTCTGACACAAGGTGGATACTGCCTGCTGGACTGAGCACAGCACTACAGGGGCTTGGGCAGAGAGGCCTTTCCCGACTCTGCCACCTTTACATGCTGCCAGATCCCTTGAACCAGGGCACTGCTCCTTGCAGTGCAGGAGCTGCTCTACCCCTGAGCTCTGGCCTTCCCCGGACAGGGTCTTGTGGGTTATGGAGTGCAGCATCCCAACCAGGCATTGCTTCTGCTGGGGCACCTGATACAATCCTCGCGCCCAAGTGACTGTGTTCATGTGTGTTACTTGTGCCGTCAAGATGTGACTTTTGGGGAGACAGTGTTTAATGACAATTCTTGTAACAACAAAGAAGCTGCACAACAAATTCCTGCACGCGCACACAGTTGCAGCTATTTGATGCACGCAGTGAGGACTGAAGAACATAAGAATATAAGAAGAGCCCTGCTGGATCAGGCCAAAGGCCCATCTAGTCCAGCTTCCTGTATCTCACAGTGGCCCACGAGGTGCCCCAGGGAGGCATGAGACAACAAGATGCTTGCATCCTGTTGCCACTCCCTTGCACCCGGTACCGGTAGCCCTCCACCTTTGTAAGGAGGTTGCACAATCCATCATGGCCTATAGCCCACGATGGACCTTTCCTCCAGAAATCCGTCCAATCCCCTCTTAAAGGCATCCAGACCAGATGCCATCACCACCTCCTGTGGCAAAGAGTTCCACAGATTAACTACCCGCTGGGTAAAAAAGTACTTCCTTTTATCTGTTTTAACTCTCCCAACCCTCAGTTTTAGCGGATGCCCCCTGGTTCTGGTGTTTTGAGAGAGGGAAAAGAACATCCCTTTATCAACTTTATCCCTTCCAAAGAGCAAGGTGATGCGGAGACTTCGCTACTTTGCAAGCCTGAGTGGACCTGGGAAGGCAAATCGAGGCTGGGAAGGTGAATAGGATATTGACAGTGCCATGGCCACTTACACTGCCTCCTTCCCGGCCTCCACCCACTCTTTCCCTGCCCCAGCTCCTCTCCATTTGGACTTAACTTGCTCAGTCCAGCAGTGGTCCTTCTGCACTGCCACCCTTCACGGCAGTGCTTCCAAAATGGCTGCTGGCAGTGTGCATAGTGCGTTGCCTAAAACCAGTTGACAACAGCAAAACTGTCGTAAACCTCTCTGCATGCCGTTGGGCCATGAGCTTGTCAAGACACTCACCGCATTTGCTACACTTGCTCTGCTCAGGGCAGAGAAGCTGCCAGGTCGATAGCTCCGTGAGTGACCTCTCTGGCGCCAGGGAGACTGGGAGGTGATGCTGTACATTGGTGGAGTTCCCAGGTCTCTTCTCCTGCGACCACCCTATGAGGCAAACAGGTAGGTGATCAGAGGCCCCTTAGGCCTGGACCCCTCATGTGGTCTGGAGGTTGAGCTGTTGCCCTGCCTGAAGATGCTAAGCAGGATCAGCCTTGGATTGGCCTTGGATGGGGGACCGGAAGTCACTGACAGTGCTTGTGGAGGAATGTGAGGAGTGTGGAGGAGTCAGCTGACAAAAGACAGGTAAAATCTTGAGAGCCAGCCAAGGTGTGATCTGTGGTGGACTGTGAAGGCTCTGAAGGTGTCAGAGTGCAGCCAGGACAATGACCACACATTGAAAGGGAAACATCTGAAGACATTGAGGGTTCTGCGAATTGTACATAGAACAATAGTTGTAAAAACCCCAATTGGGGAAAAAAAAAATGGGGTTTATGAACAGCCTGCCAATGTAAACCGCCTTGTGTCCAGTGGTATAAAAATACATTAAATAAATAAATAAGGCTGAGATTCATGGCAATCTGCTCACTGCACAGGTGCAGAGCCCCTCAAAGTGCAGGGCCCGATGGGACGACATTGGTCACATTCGCTTAAGGCAGGCCCTGATTTGTATATTTATATTTGCATACTGATATATAACTTTGACAGTTCAAAATCATACCAAAAAAAAAAAATTAAAAATAAGTCTAAAAGAAATACATGTTCTTGAAAAATAAGTTTACACACCTTATGGCAGCCTCTTAGACACTCCCCTGGCACCTGGGGCGGGAGACCCCTAGCCACCCTCTTCATACAGCACTGCTTGGGGCAACAGCTCCGTCACCCCACATCTTACCAACCTCTGTCTTGCAAGCAGCGTCTCTGGGCAGAGCCAAATCCATGGAAGCCACAAGCACGCAGGCGCCGGCCAAGGCCCATAGCAGCCAGGATCCCATTGCCAGGGCTCCTGGACGGAGGGCTTCACCGTGATCCCTGCTGTGACTTGCTTCTGTTGTGCTTGCTTCTATCTGATGGGAGGGAGGGAGGGAGGAGCTGGGGAGTCCACTACGGCTGTTACACATTAGCAAATGTTCCAGGTTGAAGACCGGCTCAGGGTGGGGTCAGAAGGAACACAACAGACAGACAGAGAGATTGACGCTGGAATGATTTAGGGCCAAATGCATCACTGGGTTTTTCCACTTGACACAAAATGGTGACCCCCCCTTGTGGGTCATCATGGGAATGTGAAATGGAGAAAAGGGGTAGACTTGAAAAGAGCAGTGAAGAGTAGTTTGGGATGGGGGAGAGAGAGTCCCAGGAGAAGGCAGGTTGACCATTGTGCTCAGTGCTGAGTGACTGTGCCTTGGACCAGCTAGCCAAGGAGCCAACCAGAGGGCAGGTGACTCTGGATTTGATATTGTGTTGTACCCAGGACCTGGTGAGGGAAGTAAATGTTACAGAGCCTCTGGGAAACAGTGACCATGGTGCAGTCTGTGCTGACATAAGAACATAAGAAGAGCCCCACTGAATCAGGCCAAAGGCCCTAGTCCAGCTTCCTGTATTTCACAGTGGCCCACCAGATGCCCCAGGGAGCACACAAGGCAACAAGACACCTGCTTCCTGTTGCCACTCCCCTGTATCTGGCATTCTGAGGCAAATGTTGGGGGAAGAGGGCCAAGTAAACCTGACACAAAAGCCCCTGATTTCCAAAGGGTGGACTCAAATAAGGAGTCTAGTTAGAAAGTTAGTCCAGTCTCTCCCGAGTGCATGGAAAGCCAGAATTCATTTCCCAAAAAAATCAGAAATCAACTGAAGGGTTTAAATGGCAACAACCAAAAATGTGGCCAAAGGAATACCAAGCTCTAGGCATTACTGTAAATGGAGGGGGAAATATCCTGTGATGGTGTGTGTGTGTGTGTGTGTGTGTGTGTGTGTGTGTGTGTGAGAGAGAGAGAGAGAGAGAGAGAGAGAGAGAGAGAGAGAGAGTAGTGCATCTGCTCCTTTTCAACTGATTTTCATAAAACTCTTTCACATGTGGGGAAAAAAACCCACATTTCCATTCTAAATGCACATGCTCTGGAGACAAGTGCATTGCACATTTACAGGTGCCCCCAAAACACACCTGTCTAGGGATCTCACAGTCCTTGATTCTGAGGCATACACATCCACACACAATAGGGCAACAGGAAGCGACTCAGAGTCCACTCAATTACAACGCATTTATTGAGAAGAATCAGTATACCTAAAAGTAATGATATGAAATAACAAAATCAGCATGCAATTGTAGGTGAAAGACGCAAAAGAGAATTGCTAAATTTACTGATGAACCTCTCCAGGAAAAGCAAGGAGCACCTAGCAGGGAACAGCACTTCTTAGGGAGAAGGGGATTTTTTTGGGGGGTGGGGCAGCACCCCATGCTCCCTGAATGGGACCCCACTGCATGGCAGCAAATTTGCACTGAAGCAGCTGTTTCCATCCAGGTGTCCTTGGGGATTGGGAATCTTCTTGCTGTGGGCCGAGGGGGGCATCAGGCTTAGATCCCGCCACTGGAATCCTCACCCGACTCCGACTGACTCCACCACAGGCCTTCTTGGGTAGGGGCCTTCTTGCCTTCTTGGGTAGGGGCGGCGACAATCGTCAGCCCCGAATAGCAGCCCCTGCAGACCGGCCTGGCGCCCTCCCGCTGCTTCCCTCTGCGCCGGGATGCTGGGGGGGCCTTCCTGATGTTCCTCTTGGACCTGGAAGCCTGCGGCAGAAGAGGGGCAGGTTGGAGGGCAGCTCCAGTGCAGAGCCAGGTGAGGAGGTGGTGGTGGTGGTGGCACCCCTGGGTCAGCTCCTGCGAGGAGGCACCGCTCTTGCCTTTCCCAAAGGAGGCAACAAGGAGGGGCCTTTGCATTTTCCCACAGCTTCCACCCCAACACGATGGCTTCTCTCCAGCCCAAAAGACACAGACTGATTTCAGCAGGAACGCTCTGAACAGAGTTGGAGGACTAGGGGAGGGTTGAGGCCTTGTCTGAATCAGTGGCGGATCTAGGGGGGCAGGGGGGGCACGAGCCCTGGGCACCATCTTGGGGCCGTCTAGGGGGGCGCCAGTGGCCCCCACAACATTGCGCAGGTAGACCTGGGCTCCGGAGCCCAGGTCTACCCATTGGGACAAGCCGCGAGTAGACCTGGGCTCCCTCGAGGGAGCCCAGGTCTACCGCGGCTGCTTCTAGGGTAGACCTGGGCTCCCATGGGGGCGCACTTCTATTGGGTGCCCCGGGCGCCATTTTGACTACATCCGCCCCTGGTCTGAATCCCCCTCAGTATGGACACTGCCGGGTGGGGCAGCAGACTGGCGGGGTGCTGGAGAAGGCGGGGAAGGGAGGGGGAGACACTGGCCAAAGCCAGAATCCATAGAGGGCCAAGCCCACTCCCAGCACCCACATCCAGCCACTCTGGGCCACTCCTGTATCCACAGACTCTTAAGTTGGGTGGGTGTGCCCACTGCCCCAAAGGATGCCAGGGGGAGCGGCCAGCAGCAACCTCTGCGCTTGCTTCCGGGTCTGAATCCTCTTCAATGGATCTGCACTGCACTGCATTTTGACTGTGGGCACAATCCTAACCAACTTTCCAACACTGGCGTAGCTGTGCCAATGGGGCACGTGCTGCTTCCTGCAGTTGGGAGTCAGCCACGGAGCCCTCTTCAAGATAAGGGAACGTTCCCTTACCTTGGAGCTGCATTGTCCTTACTCCGGTGCTGAGAAGTTGATTAGGATTGCACCCGGTTCTTAATATAACCTCTTGAGAAACTCCCTTACAGGAGGGGAAAGGCAAGCCTGAGGCTGCCGCTTGGTCCTTCCCTCCAGCGACTTCTGAACAGGCTCAGACCTGTGATCTATTCCAGGGATCTGGTGTCATTTCTGCCCCTGGTGGCTCCACACACCCAGGCACACATACACCAAGCCCTGGGCCCGCTGGGCCGAAGTCTCTTGGGCTGGCCTCCCTGCAAGGGTGGCCTAGAGAACAAGAAGGGGCACAGTTCGTTCACTTGGATTCATGGTAGACCAGAGATGACCGTCTCTGTGTCATCTCTGGTCTACCATGAATCCAAGTGAACCAACTGTGGGAACGGGGCACAGCCCTGCAAAGACAGGGCATCTCCAGTAGTGAAATTCAGGGGATTTGCCCAGGTTCTATAGAACCGGTTGTTAAATGGCCGGGCCCCGCCCCGCCCACTTGCTTACCTCGGCTGGCTTCGGGCTTTTTTTTTTTGCTCCGGCTATGATGTCATAGAACCGGTTGTTAATTTATTTGAATCCCACCACTGGGCATCTCTCCTTACGCCCCCTTCCAGCCACCCCCTTCCCACACGTACCGTGGAGAGGCGATGCAGGATGGACAGGAAGGATTCCTCCGTGGGCTTCACTTCCAAAAGTGGCTGCTCCTGCAGGAGAGGTGGGCATTTGAGAGAGTGATGGTTTAAGGGTGTGAAGGGGCCCCCATCCATTTCAACAATGAATCCATGGCCATGAATCCTTTGTTAAACGAGTATGTGAGCCTCCCGCATGCCCTCCAGCTTCCCACCTCCTTATGATGCCAAGACGTACCTGCCAGTCAGGAAGGCGGGGTTGGAAGGTGGCCTTGGGCCACTCTACCTCTGGAATCTGCAGAAGGGAACATTAGACAGCATCTGACGCAGCCCCACCAAGGCCCCACAGAAGAGATGCGCTGGGATGCATGTGTTTGTTCACATGAGTGCCATCAAGGGCCTCGTAATACTGAGCCCTCCCAGCTCAGGAGGAAAGGGTTCCCCCGGAAACTCCAGCGAAGCAGCATCAGCCTCTTCTCTGGGTCTCTGGGCTCGGCCACAAGGTTTGGCCTGAGAGCACCATCGCTCGGACAGATCACCTGCTGGGGACCCACAGTCTCCTCTCTCAGGACCAACAGACAACCCCAGGGCAGCTGGGTCCCCCTGGCCTAACCCCTGAACCCCTGAACCAGCAGGGCACTGACTGATGGGCCCAGGTAATGGTCACCAAGCCCCCTCCCTTCTCATCCAGTGGTGCAGGGTGCTGACCAGTCAAGTCAAGAAGCCATCCCCTGCCAGCGTCGTCATCCGCAAATGAACTCCTGGAACGCTGGGAGGGACTTACGCGGGGCTTCGTCGTGATTGGCTGCCCGCCCGTCTCATTCCGCGGCTGCCCTGGCATAGAGGGGTGCCTGCTCGCCGGAGGAGACAGGTGGGGGGCGCGCCGGGTGCCTGGGCAAGCAGCAGGGGGCCGTGCCAACCGGGGGCAGCCCCCCCTCGAGGCCAGGGCAGCCGAGGAACAAAACGGGCGGGCTGCCAATCACGCGAAAGTCCCGCCCACGTCCCTCCCAGCGTTCCGGGAGTTCATTTGCGGATGACGACGCTGTCCCCTGCCCCACCACACCACTCTGAAGCTGCCCCCCCCAGCAAGGGATCTACTGCTCAAAATCCCTGCAGTGATCTCTGGTCGGCAGAACCGATACTGAAATGCAGGGGTCGTCTTCAAGGGGTGACAACAAGGCTCTTCACTGTGGTTATTTGTGAGAGCTGTCAGAGGAAGCTTAACAGGATAGACAGGCCAGGCACTGGGGAAAAGAGGCAGATACCTGCCTACAGCGTGGTGGTGGTGGTGGGGAAGACCCCCAAATGCACACTTTGTCAGAGCCAAGCATGTTGACAAGGGGCTGCTGCGGAGGAAGAAGCACTGGCCAGGTTCCAGGAGGGTGGCCAGGCTCCCTCTGCTCTTGGCCTGGCCCAACAGCCATCCTTCTCACCAGCACACTCTGAGAGCCAAAGAGGCTGCAGCACGGCAGGGGCTGCGTCACGCAGAGAGGGCTGTCTCCGCACCTTCTCCAAGCTACCATTCCCAGGGGTGGTGGGCGGGAGGCCACTTGGCAAACCCCTATAGCTCAAAGCCCCATACAGGGCAGGTTGGTGTCCTCGGGTTCAGAAGGAAACCAGGGTCTGCCTGGTCTGGGTCATTGCATGCTGTAGGCTTGCACGCTTGGCCCTGTGCATGGCCTGCGGTGGGCAAGAGAGAAGGGCTGCAGCCTTCCTGGCTGGCTGGCTGTCCCTGGAGGAAAGAGGGAGTGTCCGGGGGGAGAGGCATTTCAGTCAGGCAAGCCACCACCTGCAGTCAGGGACCCAGAAGCACCTCTGCTGCTTGGTTGTGAGAACGGGGCTGAAGGCACCCCCTTTGGCCCTCCAGGGCTTACCATTCCACTGATGGAGGAATAACATCCAGGACGACGGCAGGGGTAATAGCGCAGGTCTGTGGCTGGCTCCAACTGGTGCTATGCAAAGAAACAACAGGGAGAAAGTCAGAGCACTGCCTCCTCGCCACCAGTTAGAGGTAGGATACTTCAGAATGCCAGGTGCAAGGGGGTGGCAACAGCATGCAGGCATCTTGTTGCCTTGTGTGCTCCCTGAGGCATCTGGTGGGCCACTGTGAGATACAGGAAGCTGGACTAGGTGGGCCTTTGGCCTGATCCAGCAGGGCTCTTCTTAGGTTCTTAAGGCCCAGATCAGGTTGTATGTTATCATAGCTCCCTCCCCACAGACAGAATAGCACATTAATTCTTGCTGCTATTTAGAGACTTCTGAGGCAGACTTCCAAGCTGGCCTGCACCCCAGCCGGCGCCTCCCTTTTGAGATACGCAGCATTGTTTTGCTGCAAGGTTTAGCAATAGCCACTCGCTTTGGGGCTGGGAGAACACGTGAGGAGACAGCCTCTATCGGAGCTCCAAAAGCCTCCACGGCACAAGCCGAGACTGAGGACAAACAACAGGGGAGGATCACCATTTTTATGGCCTCCCCTTCTGACCTCCCCAGGGCCACTGCAGAGAGAGGGCCGTATCTGATGGACCTTTGGCCTGATCCAGCAAGGTGACTGGGACATGTCTCTGCTTCCAGGTGGTCTAGAGGTGAACACCTTGCAGTGGCCGAGGGCCCAGGCGTATGTTTGCTCATGAAGCAAATAATGACAGGGATGGTTCTTTGGACAGCCTGGCCCCCACTCTTACGCCCCACCATGGGCAGCAGTCCCAGGGCCCCTGTGCAAGCCCCACAAGCAGCAGCCCCAACAGGAAACTGTCTTGGGTGCTACAGAGTCAGTTTGCTCCCTTTCCAGACTCCTCTGGCTTTGGATGGGACAAGAGAGGGGACACACCAGGAAGGGAGCCGACTCGACCCAAGCTTCAGCTGGCTGGTCGCCTGGATTTCAGGAGGGCAGGCACAACGTCTAAGCAATCCATGAAAAACCCTTTGAAATGGTCTAAACGTGCAGCAAACTTTTCAAAACCCTTACGCTTTTTAAGGAAATGGCCCTTGTGAGAAAAATGGGGGGCTGCCTGTCTTCCGCACCAGGAGAGAAATGCCTCTTCTGGAACGAGTGTCATCTCAAACACGATGGCAGGGGGATGCTTGCTTTGGAACTGTTCTTTGTAGCCGTCTGAATGTGGGTGCACATGTAGCAAATGGACGACAGTCTCGTTCAGCAGGTATGAAGATATAAATAAGAACAAATAAGAAGCACCTCTGAGCATGTACAGAGTGCTGTCTCCTCCTCCTCCCTGACCAATGTTAAGGCAGCCAGGATTTGGGAGCAGGATGTCCTGGCTGCCTGGAACCCCGGAGTTTCTTTGTGTACACCTTGTTCACCCTCTTCTTCTGCAAGAGACCAGCTCTGTTTCCGAGGGGCCTTGCATGTTCGGAGGTCAGGCCCCTTCCCCTGCCCTATGGCATACACGTCATCCCCCTGCCAGAGCCTGTTGCTCCCTCCCCCAGAGAATCCCCCTTGCAGGATTACCAGGTGAAAGAAAATGCTTTCCTTCCCCCATGCCTTCCACACTGTCCTTTCCAGAGGTTTAGCAGCTGGTCCTGGCAGTCCATAGCAGAGTCTGTGGCAGGCAAGAAATGCCAGGCACTGCTGTTCTTTTGCTCCCAGCTCCTTTCTGGGGTGCGTGCATGGCAAGATCCTCCTCCTGGGAGGCCTTTGGACCTTCCCGGCAGCGGCTGGTGGCAAGTCCCAACCAAGAGCTGCAGGATTGTGACAAGCAGGGGTCGTCTTACCGGTGGGCCATGGCAAGGCCTTGGAAGAGGCAGCAGCCTCCTTTGGTCTGCCCCAGAGCCAGGTGTCGGGTCGTGGCTCAGTGGACCACATCCAGTAGCGGCCCTGGAGGGGAGTGGGAAGGTACGTTTTGCAAGGCAATTCACCTTGCCATGTAAACCGCCTTGCAAAACTTAGTGTTCTGCCCCCGGGACACTACTGACCACATTGCAATGGAAGGCAAAGCCCCTGTTTACAAGGGCTAGCGGCCGCAACGGAGGCCTACAGGCCAGCCCATCTGCAGGTGGCCCTGGCCCCCTCTCATGCCCACATTGCTCCTGAGCCGCCGCCCCCCCGACCGCTTGGGATGCTGTAGAGCTCACCTCTTCTGTTGCCGCTTCCACAGCAGCGACTGCCACAAAAGCCACAAGAGCAGCTAAGGTCTGCCAGGGCTTCTTCATGGCTGTTGGTCTGATGCTCAACTCAGAGTGAGAAGCGCGTTGGGGGTGGTGGAATGGAGAACCTCGGGGCCTCCCCCCACCCACCCTCCCTCCCTCCCTCCCTCCCTCTGTCCCTGGACCTTGATTCTTTCCAGTAATGGACTGGAGAGCTGCCACCAGTTAGCCTGTTAGCACAGGACAACACGGGGAGCTGGGGCGGGGGGAGGAGCATGGAAGCCAGGCTTGTGCACCATGGGAGAGACAGTGGGGAGGCCAGACAGAGAAGCCGCTGATTCTTCTTGGCTATAGGAAAGCAGCTTGTGCACCTGAAAAATAAGCAACACCTGTACAGACACACATGCATGAAAGTTCTGCCATCCTATGGCAGAACTCTCAGGGCAGCCTTTTAAAACATCAGACACAAGTCCAAATCCGGCATCCATAACAGCAGGGAGCGTTGCAAGCGACGCCGGATCAAACCCCAAGAACACTGCAAGGGACAGAAAGCAAACTGAAGGCACAAAGAGGTCAGTCCCCCTGAGTTCAACAGCAGTGGCGCAAAACGTCCCCCATGCTTCTGGCAGCCCCTCTTTGGTCAGCGCCTTAAATCAGCCACACACCTCACCATCATCCTGCTCTGTAAGCTGGAAGATGCTCACCACCACCACACCACCAGCACCCTCAGCCACTCAAGGTGACGGGGGTCAATCATGCAGATTGGACCCCATGTGACTCAGAACTGGTAGTACCTCTGGCTGCAAAGGGCCAACTGCTTGGCATGGGCATGGGCATGGCCATCCCCAAAGGACACAGGGCAACTCAAATGCTTGGTTAGGAATATTGTACAGCAGTTGTTCTCAAACATTTTAGCACCAGGACCCACTTTTTAAAATGACAATCTGTCCATGACCCACTGGAAGTGATGTCATGGCTGGATACGACATCATCAAACAAGAAATTTTTTCCAACACCCCCATATGACAAAATCAAGTCTAATTAAGTAAGTGTAAAGTTTACAATAAGTTTTAAAATCTATTTAAAATTTAGAAGTACCCTTTCCTAACTCTCCCAAGCAGCTTCTGACCTTTAAAAAAATTCCTCAAACATCTCTCAAAAGCTGCAACCCTATCCTATCCTTAGCTGAGAGGGAGGAAGCCCCAATGACTATCATTGTATACATAGTGGCCTGTTCAAAGCACGGATCTCTCACATTTCTGCAAATGCAGTCGCATGCCATGGTAGCATCAAGTCTAAAAAATACACCTTGAACTGAGTGGGGGGCCCACCTGAAGTTGGCTCGCGACTCACCTAGTGGGTCCTGACCCACAGCTTGAGAAACATTGCTGTACAGTACTTTTTATCAGGACAAGCAAATGAATGCAAAGTGCGAGCATTCCTATACGGCTGCCTTTTAATCTGACCAGCCGTCCTCCGAGAACGACGCTGTCACCCAGCCGCCTGATTGGGCTGGGCGCACTTTTAACTCACACATATTATATATACCCTGTCCGTGCACGTGCGCCCAGCAGCCGCTCCGAGTCCCGGGAACTGCAGGGAATAGAAGCGAAACCGGCTCTGATGCCCGCCCGCCTGCCTGCCTTTCCGGTGCCCCCCACTGGCCGTCCCGAGGAAGCGCACAAAGATGCCCGCAGGCGGCGGAAGTCCCGGCTGCCTCCCGCTTGCCTTCTCCGGAAGCTCCTGCTGCAGCCGGCGACGACGAGCGGCCTCCGCGCCCCCGACACAGCTCCGTGCATTGCGCCCCCGCCATCCACGGCGCGTCTTTGCGTGTGGCTCCCGCTGCCCGCAAAATGAGGAAGAGGAGAAAGCCAGCGAAGAAGGCCCGCAGCCCGCGGCGCACCCCATCTAGAGTAAGGCAGCCTGGGCAGTCGGTCCGCCGAAGGACGGGGCGGGAGTGGAGATCGCCTGCCCGGCCTCATCCTCGGGGGTCTGCAATCTGCGGCTCTCTTCTCCTTCCTCCCTGCAGACGCTTATGGGGAAGGTGGGCATGAGCGCCCGTGACGCGCGCTATGGAGGCCTGCAAAGGGAGCCCGCTGGGAGGGAGAACCTGCTGGGGCAGCAGCTGTGACGCTCGCTTGGGGTTGGGGCACTTCTAGGCACGTATGCTGGAGCCCCCCCCCCCCAGTTGCTGTCTTGGGGCAGGGTGACCGCATACCACAGAGGACAGAGTGCCTAGCCTATACCTTTAACTAGGGTTACCAGATACAAACTGGGACCGAGGACCTGTAGCTTTAACCATTGTATAGAAAAAAGGAATTTTGGCTGGTGCAGCTTTCTAAATCCTTCCAAATTGAGCTGCACCTCAAAACTCCCTCTGCTATACAATGGATAAAGGTACAGGCACTCTGTCCCTGTTTGCATCTGGTCACCCCAGCATGCTGCATGCCCACCCCAGCCAGCCCTTGTGCGCATGGTGCCACTGCCCTGCTGCTGAAATGGGCTTGGTATGGCACAAGTGCTATGAAAAGCAAAAATTGAGGCTGTTACAACCTCCAGAGTCAGGTTGTTGGTCCATCTATTGACACACCAAGAACATCAGGAGAGCCGTGCTGGATCAGGCCTAAGGCCCATCTAGCCCAGCTTCTATATCTCAAAGTGACCCACCAGGTGCCCCATGGACGAAGCCCTTTAGATTGGCTTCCTGGGAACTGAGGCCTGAAGGTGCTGTGGCAGCGCTGAATGTTCCCCTTGTTTCTTTCCAGCACGTTCAGCTGCAGTTTTGTGTCACAAGCCACTGCAAAGCAGCAGAGAGAATTATTTGCCTGTAAACCGCTTTGTGAACTTTGTGTTGAAAAGTGGTATATAAATACTGTTTGATGTTTGATGATGATGATGAATCCCAAAGCAACAACAACAGCACAACTCTGTACCTGTGTTCTTGGGAGTCGGGCCCTCTGTGGAATATGAAATTTGGGGCTCAATCCTGAGCCTGTTATCACCGGCGGTACATGAGTACCACCAGCTAAAAGTTTCGCAAACATCCATGTCCTCTCACTGCCTTTGCTGGGCTGGCACTCAGTGCAGGCCGCCTGTAAGCCTGTTTGGAGTGGGGAGAGGTGGAACTGGGCGGAGGGAGGGGAGGAGACGGTCCACGAGGGGGTTGGACCCGGCACAGGGTTCAACCACCGGATCTTATCCCCGGCCTGGGCCCAGGCAGCCCGACACGGGGTTGCTCTGTTCACCACAGTGGCCGCACCCTGTTCCTGCCCTCCCGCTTGGTTTCAGGCAGGAGTCCAAGGATGCCCTTTCGTGGCTCTGGGGCCACACACCCTGCGCACAGAACAGTGAACCGCACATGTGGTTGTTGACTTTGCATGTGCCCTGCTTCTCCGCCCAGATCGGCTTCCCCAGTGGCTTACAATTAAAAGCAGCCCCAGGGGCACCCCATAATGGTGTTAGGATGGACGAAGGGCAGCGGATGATGCCCTCCAAGCTTGTGCCTCGAGAAGGGCTGCAGACTGTGAACTCTGGGGCTGAGGGGGGCCACAGTGCAGGCTCTTCCCTCCGTGCATCACCCACAAAGGTTCTGTGCATTCCACTGTCAGAGGTCGGGGGAGCTTGGACTGTAGCATGAGGGTGGGAGGAGCCCAGGCGAGGCTTGGTGGAAGACGAAGCCCACCATGCGCCAGTGGATGGCGCCCCCCGAGGAGTGGCTGAAAGGGGCTGACTCTGTGCCTTTGCCGTTCCTTGCTCCAGGGCACCATGACCTTTGCAGATGTCGTGGTCCAGTTCTCCCCAGAGGAGTGGGGGATGCTGTCGGTGTCGCAGAGGGAGCTGTACCAAGAAGTGACCTTGGAGAATTATGCCAGTCTCGATTTCCTAGGTAACGTGTAGCTGGGCTTGGACTGATGGCCCTGGGAAGAGTTGGGCAAGGGTCTTTAATTGGCTCACTGTGGTGCCCCATCACATGATGCATTCAGCATGCACAGGGAAAGACGCAGGAGCCCTACACTCTGCCCTCACTAGGGGTCCCGTTAATATAAAATGAAGGTGAGTCGTCCCAAAATATGTAGATACCGGGGCATGCCTGTATCCCAAAATAGGCACAATCTCTACTCATCCTTACTGTTGAATGCCAGCCCAAATGGGGAAGAGCTTCCAGAAGAGATTCCGACGTGAGTTGACCTGTCTCGTAACAAGCAGGGACAACAGCTTTGTATTTATTTCTGAGAGGTTAATATGCTATGCAAGGAATGGAGAGTCTCCCTCTCCCCCAATACTAGAATTAAGGATCAGCTCTTCCCCAATATTAGAATCTCCCCTTCTCCAATGTTAGAGTCTCCCCTTTCCCCTGTATTACAATTAAGGAGCTGTGGCAGATAAAAGAGGTCCTTTTTCACATTGTTAGTCAGTGGAACTCTCGGCCACAAGATATGGAGATGGCAACATGCTTAGATGTCTTTAAAAGGGGGTTAGAAAACAGGACAGCTAAACAGAACATCCACATTCAACAGCAGGAGCGAGGGAGGGAGTGGACAGAAGACAGGGAAGAGCTATTCAAGGCCCCCTGGTGATTGGCCAGTGTTGAGAGATGGGACCAGAATACAGGAACTTTGACCTAGCAGGATTCCGGTTATGTATTCTTGTTGCTTGCACCCAGTCCCTTATCCTTTTTCTCCCGCTACAATGAAATGCAACTCCACGATCGTGGATGCCATCATATGGATGCTCACTCGGAAGTAAACTCTTTTAAGCTCAGCTTAAAACTTCTTCTTGAACGAACTTGTCCAGGCTGCTTAGCGGAGGGGCCTTTGCTGCAAGCATGCAGTGCATGTAACTCCCTCCCTCTCTGTTAACAGGTCTTGTGACTGCCAAACCGCCACTGGTGTCCGAACTCGAGGAGGGGAAGGAGCCGAGCAACACAGAACTCCCGGGGGCCGTGCAAAGCCCCTCCTTGGGTAAGTGGTGGGAGTTGCTGAGCAGTTGCTGCATTCCCACAAGCAGCCTTGGGCTGAGGAACTTGGGCTCCCTGACAAGGAAGGCCATCTTCTTGCCTTCTGCAGGAAGGGAACAGGGGGTAGCAGCTGGCCTTCCCACCCCAGCAGAGCTCGTCGACTTTAAGGCCACTGGACTCTACCACTTGGAAGGGCTGAGTGAGGGGACAGGCCCTGCTGGCTCACCTGCTGTTCCTTGGGCACAGAACGGCTCACAGCTTAGCCAGCCGCTGCCGCTGTGCCTTTAAGAACAGCTCCGAGTGCCCCAGAGCGCTAAGAGCCAGAGCTGTGAGCCGGGAGTTGGGCTTTCCTGGTTCACATCTCCCGCTGTATTTTGGGGGGCCTTAGGCAAGCCCCACCCACCCACCCCAAATCGCAGTGGAAAAACCCTTCAGTCATCTTCTTAGTTTCCAATCTGTGACTCGGCCGGAAATTCCACGGCCACGGAGTGCCTGCAGCCAAGGCCCCCTTGTCCAGCACGTTGGCTTGTTGGGAGAGATTGGTGTGCCCACCTCTGTGACCAGGGGGGTTGTGGCGGAGCTGGCCCTTGGTGCTTGCAGGGCTGTTGCTGACTCGTGGGGTGGGGCGGGGCGTGATTGGGAATTGGAAGGAAAACAGTGGAGAGAGTGTGTGTGTATGTATGTGTGGTGGGGGGTCTTCTTCCCCACAGGTGCATAGGGGTGTGTGCAGAGGTGGATCTACAGGGAGGGCAAAGCTCTAAGTGTTGCAAGAAGCCTTACCCTGTCATGTACATCCCTCCTCTCCCTTGCTGCTGTAGCCAGTAAGCAACGCCAAGATGTTGCTGTTCCCTGTGAGGATTGGCTAAAACGGTGCAGGAGAGGAGTGATTTCCACTGCAAGGTAAGGCTTCTTGCAAAACTTAAGAGTTTTGCCCTCCCTTAGATCTGTCTCTGGGTGTGTGCGGGTTAGGTTTGCCTCTGGCACATGAGAACGGCCCAAGAGAAGAGGTGGCATTCTCCCTCCAGCCCCAGGGCCCAATCCTATTCAACTGCCAATGCAGCCCTAGGGAAAGGGAAAAAACGTTCCCTTACCTTTAGGAGGTCTCCCTGCCTGTCCTCACCCCCACAGGATGAGCTCATGTCCCATCGGCATGGCTGCCTCAGTGCTGGAAAGTTGGATAGGTTTTGGCCCCTAGTTAGTGCCCAAACCTGAGTGCAGGATTGGCTTTGCCAGAATTTTTCCAAGCCAGTTTCACACCAGATCCCTAATGCAGAGCCGCTGCCCCGTGGCTGCCATTCTGCCCCTGCTGCAGATGCAGGATGCAGACCTGGTCCTGTCTTGCCTCCTACTTCACATAATCAAGGATGGGTGTGTCGCTTCTGCCTTCCAGCCCCTGGGGAAGCAGCTGGGCCTCCTCCAAGTCCCGGATCCTCCAAGAGCCTGGAAGAGAAAGAGAGACCCCGGCGGCGAAGTCGCGGCCAACGCAGAAATGATCCCGAGGAAGGGGGGAGTCGGGCAACGCAGGAGAAAGGCTACAGCTGTAACCAGTGCGGGAAAGTGATTGGCACCCGGAACAATCTGAGAGCCCACAAGAAAATCCACTCCGGAGAAAGACCCTACAAGTGCCGCCGTTGTGGGAAAGGGTTCCTTCGCAGCGAGCACGTGGCAGTCCACATGCGCACGCATACCGGGGAGAAGCCCTTCCAGTGCCCGGACTGCGGGAAACAGTTCAGCCAGAAGGCGAATCTGCACACACACAGCCTCGTCCATTCGGGAGTGAAGCCCTTCCGCTGTGCCGAGTGTGGGAAGCGGTTTGGCCAGAAGGTGTACCTCGTGCTGCACCAGAAGCACCACACGGGGGAGAAGCCACATCAGTGTGCTGACTGTGGGAAGCATTTCGTTACTCAGAAAGTTCTCCGGAACCACCAGAAGAGCCACCTGGGTCCGTACCCCTGCACGGAGTGTGGGAAGAAATTCCGCTTCCCGGAGCGTTTGAGGGAACACCAGAGGTCTCACTCTGGAGAGAAGCCCTTTGAGTGCGCGCAGTGCGGCAAGCGCCACGCCACCAGCGCCCAGCTCAGCTACCACCAGCGGTGCCACTCGCAAGAGCGTCTCTACCGGTGCAGCTACTGCGACAAGAGCTTCTGGCTGAGGTCTGAGCTCGGGAAACACCAGCGCATCCACGCCGAGGAGCGGCCCCACCAGTGCCCTGAGTGTGAGAGCACCTTCTACCAGCGGAGCTCACTCAACAGGCACCTGAGGACTCACACCGGGGAGAAGGCGTTCTCCTGCCCCGAGTGCGGGCAACGGTTCACCACCCAGTACGGCCTCCGGGGCCACCAGCAAATCCACACAGGGGAGAAGCCGTTCAAGTGCCGCCACTGTGGGAAGTCCTTCCGGCAGAGGCGGCTGTGCCGGAAGCACGAGGAGGTCCACACCAGGCAGCGGCCCAAGTGTGGCAAGTGCGGGAAGAGGCTGCGGACCGAGAGGGAGCTGGCGACGCACCAGCGGGTCCACACGGGGGAGAAGCCCTTTCGGTGCCCCCGCTGCAGGAAGGGTTACCACCGGAAAAACGATCTGGTCAAGCACATGAAAGACCCGTGCAGGAAAGAGGAGAGCTGGAGAGGGTTGGCCGGGAAAGGGGCAGCCAGCTCTTCCTGGGACTGCAAGACTCGGAGCATGTCCTGAAGAGAGAGCCCTTGAGGGGTGGGTGGGGATGGGGAGGCCTTCTGCAAGGCAGGGGTGCCCGCCTGCTGTGCTCAGGGGGAACTGTCCAGGTTATTAAAAGGTAAAGGTTTCCCCACGACCGAATGGTCTAGTCGTGACCAACTGTAGGGGGTGGTGCTCATCTCCGTTTCAAAGCCTGTAGAGCCGGCGTTTTTTTGTCCGATCATGTGGCCAGCATGACTCTACGTCATAGCGCATGGAACACTGTTTCCTTCCCACCGAAGTGGTCCCTATTTATCTACTTGCATTTTAGGTGCTTTCGAACTGCTAGGTTGGCAGGAGCTGGGACAAGCAACGGGAGCTCACTCCGTCACGCAGTCTCAAACTCCCAACCTTGCGGTCGAAAGCCCAGCAACAGCGGATTAACTCGCTGTGCCACCACGTCCCCCGTCCAGGGCACGTGGGCAGTGGGACATGGAGGCGCAGCGGGTTAAACCGCTGCTGCTGGGTTTTCCAACTGGATGGTTGGGAGTTCAAGACTGCAAGATGGAGTGAGCTCCCATTGCCAGAGGCAGATCTAAGGGAGGGCAAAGCTCTAAGTTTTGCAAGAAGCCTTACCTTGCAGTGGAAATCACTCCTCTCCTGCACCGTTTTAGCCAATCCTCACAGGGAACAGCAACATCTTGGCGTTGCTTACTGGCTACAGCAGCAAGGGAGAGGAGGGATTTACATGACAGGGTAAGGCTTCTTGCAACACTTAGAGCTTTGCCCTCCCTGTAGATCCGCCTCTGCCCATTGCTTGTCCCAGCTCCTGCCAACCTAGCAGTTCGAAAGCACCTAAATGCAAGTAGATAAATAGGGACCACTTTGGTGGGAAGGGAACGGCGTTGTGTGCGCTACGGCATAGAGTCATGCCAGCCACATGACCACGGAAGCTTGTCCTTGGACAAAACGCCAGCTCTACAGGCTTAGAAACGGAGATGAGCACCGCCCCCTACAGTTGGTCACGACTAGACCATTCGGTCGTGGGGAAACCTTTACCTTTTAAATGTGGGCAGAAATGTGGCTGCAGAGCTTGGGGGAGAGAAGCTGAGGTCACCACTGCCAGAGGAGCCTCAAACTGGGCTTAGGTTTCATGCAACACTTTTAGCTGAAATTGTTGTCTTATTCCAGGCTTTAAAAAAACAAAATAAAATTACAGTTACATACTTAACACGTGTGAGAGAATGGCTTGTCTTCAAGGAAGAACAGAGTGGGCGGGGAGCACTCTTGTGGGCTTGAATCACAATTCCTGAACGTTTTATTCCTCTCACTCTTGCGGCCACCTCTGAAGTAGTCAGAAAGGCAGCCCCAGTGGCAATGCGAACCCGAGAGGAGACCCTGGAAGGCCCAAGGGTGCAGGAGACGAGCGCAGCGGCCCCAGTGGTGTCTTGTGCTTTTGTCTGAAAATGCCTGCGAATTTAGACTCGTGGCGCAGGTGTGTCGCCGCATCATCACCGTTTCAGTTCTGTTTTGCGGGTGTGAGGTTCGCTTTTGCGAGCGCTTGGGGTTGGTTAGGGGGTGCTTTCTCAGCTGTAGCCTTGCCTGCAGGCCATTGGCTGTGTTTGGCCTGAAGAAAAGGTCCTTGCTGGGCATGTGCCTGTTTTTCTGGGCCTGAACCCTGCACCCAACTCCAGGCTCAGGTAATGTGAGGGTGGGGGGAAGGTGGCGCTGGAGAAGAGGCGCTTTGCTGGCTCCTTTCAGGAGGTCTCAGAGGGTGGGATCCCTGGCCAGGAAGGCTGTGGCGGAGGGAAGGAACCGGGACCCGGTAAACCTCGGCAGAGACCAAACGCCCCTTCCCTCTGTGCAGCTCTTTATTAATCGTACGTAAAGCCCACCCTAGCACAGGATGGATTAACAACTATATAGAAACAAAATGCCAATATAAAATATTATAGAAACCCATACATTTAAAATATAAAATCAACCCATTTCAACACAGACTTGAACCCTGAATTATCACCCTGCCTGCCAATGCCCGTCCAACCCTAAATGCCTTTGGCTCCTCCCCCTCCAGCAGTCTTCCCAAATACGGAACCTTGGGAGGCAGAGAGTCCCCAGGACTGCTGCTCTGCTTGGCCTCCACCGTCCCACCTTACAGGCTGTGATGCTGAAAGACTGCGCTGGACGTAGGGGCAGATGCCTGCCTGCCTGCCTGCCTCCAGGCTGTGGGGGCCAAGCTCTGAGGCTTGAGCAGGTCCAGGGTAGCTCTCTGGAGCCCCACCAGCAGGCTGTAGCTGGGTGGCAAGCCCATTCTTGGTGTCCTTTCCTGGGAGGAGACTGGTGGCCTGATCCTGCTCCACTGGTTGTTTCCAGCCAGTCCAGAGAGAGCACCATAAGGTACAAGGAGCCCCATGTCCACGGTGCAGAATCAGCCTCACCAAGACAGAAAGAAAAGGTGGCTTCTACTCCGTCACTGTGTGGAGTTGGGGAAAACCACTCCAACTATCATTGGCCAGTGAGTTTCAGTGCTGCTCACTGATTCTGCCAGCGTCTTTGTGTGCTGGACAAGCTGCAATAAGGAGGACATCTGCAGAAGCCCAACAGGATGGTCCCAAAGCAGGTGAGGATGAGCTGATGCTACTTGCCACCCTCTAGCACTCCCCTGCCACGACCAAGCAGGACCACCCAAGAACGATGCCTCTGGAGATAAACATCCTCAACCAATTGGAGTATAGCTGTGGGCAAGGGGGGGCGATGTTCACCTGCTTTATGGACCTCTGTATCCCCCCCCATACAGGAGGGATCCTGCCAGTGAAGGCAAGGGACAGCACAAGCTGTTCGGCCGACCCACTTTTTTGCTCCCTGCTCCCCTGCAGCTCATTTGTGGGTTGGGTTGTGCTGCTCAAAACTGCCTGTAGAAGGGCCAACCCCAGGCTGGCCCGGGCCCTCCAGTGTAGCTGTGCCCCACTTCTCTGCCTCGGTGCCTTTCGGCCCTCGGCCCTCCCTTTCTCCTGCAAGGGGCCCGGAGCAGGCAAGCAGCCCCCCTGGCTCTCGGGTCCAGGCACAGCCGCAGGAGGAGTGTCGCGGGCCAAAGCAGAGTTCGGCGGCCCACCTGGACCTCCTCACTGCCCTAAAGGGGACCCTCCTGCGGGGCAGGAGCGAAGAACTGAAGTCCGGGAGGATGGTGACCCGTGTCCCAGCGTAGCTGAGGGGCTGCCTGCGCGCTGCCTGCAAAATGGCCGCCTTGTTAGCAAAGCGCAGCAGGCGGAACACTAAGGGACGGGGCCTGCCGTTGGGGTCCCAGGGCACCCCCCCTTGCACCCGGCGCGCACTCTCAACCTCCAGGAGGTCCAGGGGCAGCCCCAGCATGGCGGGGAGAGTTTTCTGCAGGAAGGAGACGGCGTCGCCGCCTTCCACCCCCTCTGGCAAGCCGAGCAGGCGCAGGTTGTTGCGCCGGGAGCGGTTCTCCAGTGTGCGGCAGCGGCTCTCCATGCGCCGCACGTACTCACTCAGGCCCCTGTTCTCCATGCGGAGAGCGGCCAGCTCCAGCCCCCAGCCCCGGCTGTCCTGCTCCAGCCGGTCCATGTGCGTCTGCAGGCGGGAGACGTCCCTGCAGAGGGCGCTCATCTCTGCGGACAGGCGGTCCAGCTTCTGGGACAGTGCAGGGCCCAGGCCGCCCACCCCTGCCGGGTGCTGCTCCCAGCCACAGCGGGGCAGTGGCAGCTCCAGCGCAGGACGCCTCCTCTTGGGCGGGTTCTCTGGCTCAGCATCACGGCTTGCACCCTTTTCCCGTGATTCGATACGGCAGGGCACGGCCTGGGGGTCATCGGTCCTCACTGTAACCAGAAGACAAAGGGGAGCAAGTTGGGTATTTTCGTCTCCGTTCTTCTACTGCATTCCGGACTGAGCAGTAGGAACCTCGGTCCTGAAAACCATTGATTTGGTGCTCTGAAAAGCGATGCAGATTTGCATTTCTATCTGTAGCCTGCCCCATCCCAAAGGTGTACATGGAGAAGACTGTTTTGTCGCAAGAGAAATCTCCACCACCCCAACCATGACACATGTGGGGGTATAAACTCAATAGTAATACAAACCCATGGTGATTTTGAACTCCAATCCTAAAATATAAGGCCTACTGTTTTTCTCTAGAGGGCTGTGTGTATTCCTAAACTGATACATAGAAGAAAATTCCCAGGACCCAGATACAGCTGTAACCTTGGGTGAGACTTGCATGGAGTCAGCGTAATAGCCATCCCTATGCATCCTGGGTAAAAGTATGTGCAAAGGAGGGGTGTACATATGAAGGAGGAAGGGAGGGGGAAGTAAATTATTCTGCATGAGTGCTAGCAGTGGGCTGGGAAATAACCAATGAAGGAACAGTAAGGAACTCCGCCTTGGTAGTATAAATTGTTGCACCCATTTTGTGCAAGGTGTGGTACGCAGCTTGTTCTGTTTGGCATTTGCTTGCCACCCATATTTGCAAATATGACAATAAACCTCTCTTTAAACCATAAATTTGGGACCAGAAATTTATCCTTAACACACACGTGCTCTGGGCTGGACCAGGCAGTTTCCTGCAGGAGGGAGTTCTGTCATGGGGGAGGCACTCTTCCTGGGAATATTTACTCTTGGGCCACTCCTAGTTGCTTAAGGGTGCAATCCTAACCCAGAGTAAGGCTGGCACAAATTAAGGCAGCAAAGGTTGGTTGACACAAGGGACACCGTAAAG
>JAJKFI010000119.1:257225-282027 GCA_029204185.1 Lerista edwardsae
TAGACCTGGGCTCCCTCGAGGGGAGCCCAGATCTACCTGCGGTCGTTTCTAATGAATAGACCTGGGTTCCCTCAAGGGGAGCCCAGGTCTACCCATGGCTGGTCCCAATGGGTAGACCTGGGCTCCCATGGGGGCGCACTTCTATTGGGTGCCCCGGGCGCCATTTTGACTAGGTCCGCCCCTGGGGAGTGGTCAGGTGAGCTCCACTCCTCCAAGTAGGTAACGGTACAACATCATCCAACTTCATAAGCCCAAGGGTGCGCCCATGCGTCTCTGCCAGTCTGCTGTGGAACCAAGCGCTGGTTCATGCGAGGCACTTTTCCATGTGCAACCCCAGGACTGGGGAGAACTCATGCTGCTGCCTCATAGCCAGCTCCCAGGGTGCCACCTCACCTCTGTGCCCACCGCCAGCCGCAGGGGGTGGGCTCCGCCGTGCTTTCTCTCTCCCGGGGATACTCAGGGGTGTGGTGGCAAGACTGGCTCGACTCCTGGGCCTTTCCTTCCAGCCGCTCCCCAGACCTACGGAGGCACCTACAGGAAAGGAGAGCTGTTTCAGGCCACCTGGAGCCCCAGACTGCCGCTAAAGCTCCTCAGAAAAACGGTGTGGTTCCACTGGCTCTCTCAGGGAGGCCCGAGAGGCGTGGCAACACACTGGCCCTCATGCCCACCCTGCCAGTGACTCACCTTCCTGGGAGGGCCTCCTTGGGTCCGCCTCCTCCTCGGTGCGTGTGGGCCTAGTTTCCCCTCTTGTGTCGCCGGCCGACGAGCTGTGTGGATCACTGCCCCCCACAGGGATCTCACGGAGGCACCTCAGCAGGCCCTGGAGGGGGCTGCTGTTAGTCAGGCCCCCTGTGGAAGGGAAGGCAGCGACTCATCACCAGGTGAGCAGAGAGCTTCCCCTGGGCCTCTCCCTGCTCCGCCAGGCCTACCTTTGCCCCCGCCCCCAGCTCTTTATTTTCATTCCCATTCCTGCCCGGAGCTGCTCTCGACATACCAGGGACTGGCCTGGCCCTGGGCTTGGAATCCCTCCCACCCCCCTGCCCCAGTGCAGCCCTGCCCCAGCTCTCCTTGTGCTGATGTGCAGCAAGGGCACAGAGCTGGGGCCGCACCTGCCCCTCCCTCTGCTCTCCAGGCCCCCTCTGCTCCTGGCACTGCTGCTGCTGCCGCCACCGCCTCGTGGCACTCGCCTTCTTCCCTGGAGAGTGTGCTTCTGTGGGCATCATCCCAGTCTGTGATGCTCTCCCCTGGGCAAGCCGGGCTGCAGCTCACAGTCCCCTGCCTGGGCCTTGCACGCCTCAGACCCTCTGGGAACGGCCTCTTCTCTGGAGGCCAGCAGCTGCTCGTCTTGCCTGCTCTCCAGCCTGCCTTGGGACGTGCCTCCTCCTGCCTCTGCAGAATGCCTCTGTGGGCCTCACCTGGCAAGCTGGCTTCTGCCCTTGCAGATCCAAAGGGCTCCTTCCCCCCAGCCCTGCCAAATGGCCCACAGGAGTCCAAGCTCTGGGCGGCTGCTCACCTTCTGCACGGCCAGCTCCAAGGTAGCTCCGCTCCACGGCTCTTCCCCATTTGCGGCCACCGTCGTCCAGGGCTTGTGTCTTGGAGCAACCTGGGCCTCCAGCTGTGGGGTCCTTCGGGGAGCTTGGCAGACCACTGGTGGGGGGGCTTCCTGTCCCAGGTACCATCAAAGCAAGCAAGAAGGTTTTTTTTTCTTCCCCTCAGGCATCTTTGTCATGGGGTCTTGCTGAGCCTTGGTGCAAGCCAGCCATAGGTGGGTGAGCCTCTGCATCAGGGCTCAGGAGAACATCAATTCACGCGGGGTCTTCTCAAAAGTAGCACTGGTTGCAGGCACTCGCATGCTGCTGGGTGCTTGCTGGGTGCAAGGCCCATCTAGTCCAGCTTCCTGTATCTCACAGCAGCCCACCAGGTGCCCCAGGGAGGCATGAGACAACAAGACGCTTGCATCTTGTTGCCACTCCCTTGCACCCGGTACTCTGAAGTAGCCCACCACCTTTGTAAGGAGGTTGCACAATCCATCATTGCCTATAGCCCACAATGGACCTTTCCTCCAGAAATCCGTCCAATCCCCTCTTAAAGGCATCCAGACCAGATGCCATCACCTTTGGAGTCATTCCACAATTAAACAGCTTTTCAGCCTACACACAGACCCTATCCCGGGAGACTCCTGCCTTCCGAGCAGGCAAAGCTGTCCATGACCCAGAAGAGGCTTCCTGGCGCCTTCCTGACACGGTGGCAAATGCCACATCTCCGTCTCTACGTGCAGAGCCAGAGCTACGCCACGCGCCTCCTGGAGTCCCTGCCGGAAACAGAGCCACTCTCTGCCCCTGTCTTCACTCTGCCCCACTTTCCACCATTTATTTGTAGCTGCAGAATTTTTACGGAAGCTTTTCTCAATATCCAAAACTGTTGGTAGCTGCGAGCGACGGCCTTGTATTAGGAGGACAAGAGGACGGGCAAGTCCTCCCCTTCCTTGCCTTCCCCCCTGCCCAGGACCAACTCTTTTCCCCAGAAGTCTGCTTCAGTCTCACTTACTTGCAGAGCAGGCTCTGAGGACACCTGCCGCGGACCCCCTCGGTGCCGTCTCCCCGTGGCTGCCAGCCCTGGCGGGAGAGACGCTGGTGCCCCGCGGCTGGCTCACGGCAACATCCTTCAAGCAGTTCTCCAAGCCGTGGAGCGGGGAGGTGGCTGCCACTCCACGCTCCGTGGCCAGTGGGGGCTCAGAGTCTGGGGTGGAGGGAATCCTTTCCTTGGGGGATGACGGGAGGGTCGCTGGGCTCTCTGCCCTCCTGGATTCCACAGCCACGTCCCCTTCCAACCCTTGGCATGTGTCTGGAACAAGCACAGACGCACCAGCTAAATACACCCGGAAGTGGTGGAGCTCGCGGCTTCTCCACTCCAAGCCCCAGTCCCAAAGCGGTGTTCAAGGCACGGCTTCTCCTGCAGGGCCAGCCAGTCCCACTGCAGAACACTGCCCGAGTGACCCACCACCCTGCCTTCTCATAAGAACATAAGAAGAGCCCTGCTGGATCAGGCCAAAGGCCCATCTAGTCCAGCTTCCTGTATCTCACAGTGGCCCACCAGGTGCCCCAGGGAGGCATGAGACAACAAGATGCTTGGATCCCGTTGCCACTCCCTTGCACCCGGTACCAGTAGCCCACCACCTTTGTAAGGAGGTTGCACAATCCATCATTGCCTCTTGCCTGCTGCCTCCATCCAGGAATACCTGCTCTCGCCTCCTGATTGCTTTGCAGCCGGCTGCATGCTTAAGTGGATCTGGCATCTGGTCGAGGGCCAGGCTCCTCGGCCCCAGCCACCATCAGGTGCCCTCCAGCCGCTTGTCAGCTCAGCCCGACACCCACCTGAGCCGCAGTCCCACCATGCCGCACTGCCTGGGCTCTGCGGGTCCCTCTCTGCATCACTGCAGCTGGAGGAGGAAGAGGAGATGCTCGGAGTGTCAAGGTAACTCGGCCGCTGTATCGGGATGCCCTTCAGGCAGCTCATCAGTCTGAGGAGCGGAGACCTGCCCACGCTGGCGTCCGTTGGGCCACGGGTGCTCGTGGGGCACTGCAGGAAACTACCCGCAGGATCACCTGGCAGGAAGAACACGGTGCTGACCTCCCGAATTCAAGACCCCAACCAGCCCCCATGCTGGAGAGCCCCAGCAATGCACTCCTCGTCAAAACTGGCCACTGCTCCTGTCTGCACCAGAGCATGCCCAGCCACAGCTTCCACTCAGCCCAGCTCTGCCATTATTCAGCCATGCCAGCAGACAGCATGCGTGTGGTCTTGCCAGCCGTGCTTACTAAGGTCGGGATTCTTTCCTCAGAGTGGGCTGCAGAACATCAGTTCATGATACTTGGTTGCCCTCACAAGGGCAGCACAAGAGCAACGTGCCCACGCACGCGCGCACACTCAGCTCTGCCTTGGCCAAGTTCCCCCAGGCATCCTTCGCAGTGGTGCAGCCTCCTCCTCTCACCTCCTGCCCACGGCCTCGGTGATGCTGCCTCTGCTCTCTGCAGCTTCTGGCTAGAGAAACAGCTTGCTGCGTGGGCAGAGTCTGGAATGGACCTTCCACTTGTGGGAATCTCCCTCAGGCAGTTCTCCAGGCCTTGAAGGGGCGAGACCCTGGGTGACCTTGGTCCTGTTTGAGGAAAGCGGTACGGTAAGCAGCAGTGGCGGCCAGGCACTCAAGCCAGTGATGTCATGCAGGGGGTACGTGGGGGTACGCGAGTACCGGTTTCTAGGATTACACCTGGCCCCGCCCATTCGCCCGCCCACTCGTCGACTCCGCCCCCTGCAACGTTTGAATTTCCTGCATGCTTGAGTTGCCTGCATGTTCTCAGAGCCAGGCAGGCAGCAAGCGGAGCCTTTCCTTTTCTTGCCACTGAAGAATGAGTTGCTCTGGGGTTTTAACATGATGCCAGGCCTCCTTAACATGTTCTGGGGGTGCTGTGGAATACTGTTGCAACTGTTGGGTCAGTTTAAAATCATCTAAGGCCTCAAAAAGGGCTTTTTTCATGTCACTTCCTGCCACGACATCACTTCTGGCTTATGACATCACTTCCGGTGGGCGGGTCCCGACACGTGCCAATCAAAAGTGAGTACCTGTTCTTAAATCATTTAGATGACACCACTGACTCAAGCCTACCATCTTTCATGCCACAAGCTTCCAGATCTTGCATTTGAAGTCAACTGGGTGACTCTCCAGGCACCTGTGGCCTGTGGTTTTTGCAGGGCTTGGCATTTCTGGCCAGCTTTTTTTTGCAAACAAGGAAAAGCCAGAAAAAGAGGCAGATTGAAACTCAAAGAGAAAGAGAGGAACATGGATTTCCCCCAGGCTACATTGCAGGCTACAGCATTGGCGCACCGTGCCCAGCTTCTGCCATGCAGACGTCAAGTGCCACAATGACAAGGCGCTCACTCCCCACCCCCGCCCCTGGACGGATGCCACGCACTGTCCCCACAGCCTGCTGCCGAGCACCTCTTCCCAGGCACTTGTATCTGCAGCTGGCCTCGGGCACTGCCCTGTTTTTGCTTGGGGCTGCGCACGGACCCTGGGATTGGTTGTCTTGGCTTCCATCGTGGATCAGGAGGGCTTTCAAGGAAGCTGGCGCACTGCAGTCACTCACAGCTCTCTGAAGCGGAGCAACCCAGCCAGAGAGCCTCATCATACCTTCCTCCTTCAGGGACCATCTTCCCGCCGCTGGGGCGCAGTGCTCTTCAGAAGAGGTGCCAACAGCCGGCCCAAAGTATGGGCTGTGTGGGGTGCCAGGAAGCCCCTTCAGACAGCCTTCCGGGCCTGGCAAGGGTGTGCTGCTTGGACTGACTCCTGCGGGAACAGGGCAAGCAAAGCTGCCATCAGGGCCCATGCTGCTGGCCCTCTGCCTCCCTGGGCCACACCTGATTTGTAAAAACGGAACAGCCAAGGGTGGCACCTTTATATTGAAAGCCTCCTCATGAACCAAAGGCAGCTGCTCAACAATACAACATCTCTCTGTCACCACATGGGGCACATTGACAGGAACAAGCAAGCATGGAGAAGAAGCATGGAGATACCAGGGGGCATCTGCTAAAACTGAGGGTTGGGAGAGTTAAAACAGATAAAAGGAAGTATTTTTTTTACCCAGCGGGTAGTTAATCTGTGGAACTCTTCGCCACAGGAGGTGGTGATGGCATCTGGTCTGGATGCCTTTAAGAGGGGATTGGACAGATTTCTGGAGGAAAGGTCCATCGTGGTCTATAGGCAATTATGGATTGTGCAACCTCCTTACAAAGGTGGAGGGCTACTGGTACCGGGTGCAAGGGAGTGGCAACAGGATGCAAGCATCTTGTTGTCTCATGCCTCTCTGGGGCACCTGGTGGGCCGCTGTGAGATACAGGAAGCTGGACTAGATGGGCCTTTGGCCTGATCCAGCCGGGCTCTTCTTATGTTCTTGTGTTCTTATGTAAGAACAACAGGGGTTCCCTGTTATGATAAATGCAAATGGATTCCGAAGTGGCCCTAAACAAACTTGGCTGCAGGAGAAATCCACCCCAACCATGTCCAGGGAGGAGGGACACCCAGACGCGCACCTCACTGATCCCGTGCAGTCTTTCCTGTTGCATGTTCTGTGCCTCGGAACCCGAGGACTGGCTCTCACCTCCCTCCTTCCGGGTCCATTTGCCGGTCTCCAGCGTCCACCTGTGGAGTCCATCTGGGGAGCTGCTGATGGAGGAACTGAGGGCTGGGGAACAGGGCTGGCTGTGCATGTTCGGGGAAGGCTCCTTCCAGCACCTCCCCAGGCCTTGCAAGGGGGTGCTGCTTCGGCTGAGCCCTATAGAAACAGGTCAAGATATGTATTTAAGGCGTCTCCCAGCCCACGGCTTTTTAGCAATGCTCCCAGATTATACCACGCCACGGAGTGTAGAGAGAGTCACGTGCACAGTAAACTCAGTAAAAACTGTGTATTACGTGACCTCAAAAATAGCATTGCCATAAGAAAAAACAATGTAGCAATTAGCAATGTATGGATGTGAGAGCTGGACCATAAGAAAGGCAGAGCGCCGAAGAATAGATGCTTTCGAATTATGGTGTTGGAGAAGACTCTTGCGAGTCCCCTGGACTGCACGGAGAGCCAATCGGTCAATCGTCCAGGAAGTCAAGCCTGATTGCTCCCTGGAAGGACAAATCCTGAAGCTGAAGCTCAAGTACTTTGGCCACCTCATGAGAAGAGAGGACTCTTGAGAAAAGACCCTCCTGCTGGGAAAGATGGAAGGCAAAAGGAGAAGGGGGCGGCAGAGGATGAGATGGTTAGATAGTGTCACCGAAGCGATGAACATGAAATTGGGCGAACTCCGGAAGCTAGTGGAGGACAGGGAGGCCTGGCGTGCTGTGGTCCATGGGGTCGCGAAGAGTCGGACACGACTTAGCGACTGAACAACAACAACAACAACAAAATTCCGCATTATGTAATATGGCATAAAACCGCAGTGAGGCCTTGAATGGCAGTCCCACATTCTTTGTGGTCCACTTTGGGCCAAAAAGACTGGCTGCCACTGCCCTGAAGTGGATTTCCCCCTGCCACACACACACACACACCACACACTGCTCCAGTGCAAACACAGTGGAGACTGTGGCAATTCTGAGCCTGCAGACCGGCTCTCACCATCCTCCTTCCTGGTCCATTTCCCCATCTCTGGCACCCATCTCTGGAGTCCATCTGGAGAGCTGCTGAAGGATGAACTGATGGCCGGCGAAGCGGGCTGGTTGTGAGCGTGGGAAGGGAGCTCCTTCAGACATCGTTCCAGGCCTTGCAATGGGGTGCTGCTGGATTGGGGCCCTACAGAAACCCAAGAGGGAGCGGGAACAGAGACCGTCAAGCTGGCGTCCCGGCCTTGGACCGTGCCCAGGGCAGAAAAATGTGCGCTGCTGATAGTCACAGGCCCGCCAACCATCCCCCCAGACCCTTGATTAGCTGGGCAAATCTGCACACAACTCAGCTGTGCGAATAAGAGCCCTGCATCTTTAAGGGGCCTTCAAGCAGCTGGGACTGGAGGGTTGCTTAGCTGGGGTGGAGGAGAGTTGGAGTGCAGCTTCCAAGCTGAGAAACCACCCCAGAGTCTCCTTCCCACAGAGACCTCTTTGTGTGGAAACTGCCAGGGCCCCAGATAGCCAAGATGGGCAGCACCAGCTGTGGACCATAGGCCCTTTAGTGGCCCTGCCAAAAAAGCTGTCTTCTCAAACTGCCTTTCAGCACCAAGCAGCCTGTGACCCCGAGGCCCAGTCTCACCCTCCTCCTTCCGTGGCCATTTCCCAGTCTCTGGCGTCCACCTAAGGAGCGGGTCTGGGGAGCTGCTGAGGGAGGAACTGATGGCCGGTGAGTAGGGCTGGTTCCGGGAACTTGGAGGGAGCTCCTTCAGACACCTCTCCAAGCCTTGCAAAGGGGTGCCAGGTCCTACGGAAAGAGGGGACACAGAACCACACACAGAGGCATAAGTAGAGTGGAACTTAAAGGGACAGCTGCCCTGGGCTCTATGCCAAGGAGGGGGGGGGCAAAGTGCAAAGCAATCACTTCCAGGTGCCAGGAGAAGGAGGTGCTGGCCACAAGGGGGAGCCTTCACAGGAGAAGGAATGGGGGTGCGAAGCGGTGGGTACCTCCTCCTACAGGGAGAACCCAGAAGTGATATCACAATGTCATGTGATGTCATGACATAACTGCCCCAGGTGCCGTGGCTTGTAGTTACACCTCTGACCACACTTGCTGGGCACTGTCAGGCACCAACCCCCTGGCCAGGGCTGCACTTCTCAGAGGAAGACTCTGGGGCACCTGCCAGGCCCTGAGTTGCGTGACTGTGGGCGCAACCCTAAACTGAGTCAGGCCGGCCTAAGCTAAACCAACAAAATTTGGCCAGCACAAGGGACACCGTAAAGTATGTTTGGACCACTCTCGGAGTCAGAGAGGCCAGAACCCAGACGTGCGCCATACTCCCTGACTCTAAGAGTGGTCCAAACCTGCTTTATGGTGGCCCTTGTGCTGGCCCAGCTTTGCTGGCTTATCTTATGCCGGCCTAACTCCCGTTTAGGATTGCGCCCTGCATCTTCATAGCTCCTGCCCCATCAGCTAAGCCAAGGGGCCCAAGCCCCACCGACTTCCAGTGCCTGCATGGAAAAGCACTTTTGTGCTTTTTTTGTGCGCAAATTATACATAATTTGTAGAATTATTGCCCCAGGCTTGCCGAAGTGTCTCACTGAACATCCCTTTAAGCCCAGAAGTCTCAAAGGGGGGTGCTGGTGTCCCCCTCCCCTCACCCAACCTTAGCGTCTTAGCATCAAAACGGAGCTCCGTCCACTGTGGATTGTGGAGATGGCAGTGGCAGGAAGAGGCGAGGGGAGGGCCGCGCTCCCCTTGCAAGAAGATGCCAGTCCTGGTGCAAAGGCTCTCAGGCAGCTCTGACCGAACACAGACAACACTGGCAGGGGGCAAAAGGACCTGACGTGCTGAATTGATGTGGATGTTCCGGTGTTGGTTTAGCTGGGAGGTGCTATTTACCAGCTGCCAACGCCCAACCCCTGAGGTCACACTTGACGGAGGGGCAAAGCAAACCTGCAGGACTGGTGCATTTGCTGGGTGAATCTTCTTTATGCCCTTCTGCTGCCAGCCCTGCCTCGGGTTTCCGCCATTCGGTGTCGTGCCTGAGACTGCTGCTGGTGGTGGGGCTGCTGGGCAGAGGGTTAGGAAGCTGTGGCTGTCTGACGGGCATCTCCCCAAGGCCGGCCTCTGGCCCTGGAGGAAGCAAATTCTCCAGAAGAGTCTCTGTCAAACATAAGCCGGGGGGGGGGGATCCATGAGACAGGCTAAGAGGGCTCTCACTGCCCCCAGGAAGGAAGCTGGAGATTCAGCGCAGCTTTGTTGCTAGTCGGAGCTCAAACCTAAGATCTCACTCTATGTGCAAAGCACAGAGCCTGCAGTCAGGAGGTTTTGAGCTTTGAACATCCAAGGCAGCGACTGAACTGCTCTCACAGGGGCCATTTACAACACGTTACACTCACAGCTGCAGCTAAAATTGGCAGCCCTGCCTCCTTCCCCCCCCCCCCATGGCTCCCGGCTCTCACGGCATGACCCGGTGAGGGTCACCTCTGTCCCTGCCATCATCCCCCGCTGATGATATTCATGCATATTTTGTATAGTTATTTCCAGCATTGTACCCCACCTTCCTATGGGAATCATCAAGGCAAAACACTGAAACAGTAAAAGTCGAACAGCCCGATCCTAACCCGGGCTGATGCAGTGGGGCCAGCGCAGCCGAGCTGCATCCTAAGCACAGATTGAGCAGGCTGGAGGTCACCTCAGAGTAAGAGGACATTTGTCCCCCTAGGTTAGGTAAAGCCCCAGCCTGTTCAATGGGATAACTTGGATCTGCACCTGCTAAATGGCGGGTGCAAGTCCCAGTTGCTTCGTGTCGGGTTTTCAGGCCCAGGTTGGGGGACAGGATTCAGTGAGTGACGGGGATGCCGATCCCTCTACTCCTGGGACCTGACCAATGTTCTGGTCCAAGGCCAGCTGCAACTTTAACGCTCAGAACTGGGCAAGCACCCAGCACAACGACATCCGCAAAGGGAGTCACTGGGACCAGACGCGACATGCAAAACGGATTCTCTCTCTTGAAATCAGGGAGATCTGCTCCAGCCTGCTCAATTTGTGCTTTACTTAGGATGCAGCTCGTCCACGTGCTCCACCCACCGCAATCACCCTGGGACATACCTGGTCTTCCTCTTCTTCCTCCCTTCCTTCTGTCCTTTCCTCCTCCTCCTCCTCCTCCTCCTCCTCTTTTGCCAGCCAAGATGTTGGAAGGATGGGGCCTGGGGGTGGGGATCTCCTTCAGGCAGTTCAAGAGCCCATGGAGGGGGCTGGTCACAGGTCTCCACTCTGCGTTGGGAAGAAGGAAACGAAGAACGGCTCAGGTGGAGGTGTGGAAAGGGGCAGCCCAAAGCTTCTCCGGTGGTGCTGGGAACAGGAGCTTCTGGGAGAAACGAGGCCACAGGATCTGGCTAGAGCAGCAGCCCAGTGGAAATCCAGGGAGGTGAATTGAGGGCTGGGAAGCTGCACTGGAAGGAAGGGGCTGCTGAGTCCTTGGGGTACAGCAGCCATGTTTGCTCTGTAGGGGTGGTCTCGGCTCTATGAGTAGCTAACAAAGGGCAGAGAGGCAGGCTGCTAATATTGTGTTGCCTCTGCATAAATCTATGGAACGGCCACATTGGGAAGAGAGTTCTGGTCACCGCACATCCAGAAAAGTACTGCAGAGCTGAAGGAGGGCGACCGGACCAGTCAGAGGGCTGGAGCACCTTCCTTGCAAGGGAGTCTGGGTAATAACCTAATGCCTGGGGTAGATACAGTGTATAGGGGGCATTTTTCTCCCTCTCTCAGAGCCCCAGAACCAGGCTGGGTCATTCAGTGACACTGACAGGACGGACAAAAGGAGGGGCTTCCTCACACAGTGCCTAATTAGTCTGTGGAATTCCTGGCCACAGTGGCGGAGGTGGTCTCTAGCTTGGGGGGCTTCCAAGGGGGATTAGCCAATTCCTGGAGGTCAGGTCTCTGCATGGGTACTAGTCATGATGGCTACGTGTCACCACCAGAGCCAGGGACAGGGGAGGGATGGTGGGAGAGAAGGTTTCTCTCTCTCTCTCTCTCTCTCTCTCTCTCTCTCTCTCTCTCTCTCTCAGCAGCTGGCAGGACACAGAATGCTAGACTGGGTGGGCCTTTGGCCTGATCCCGCGAGGCTTTTCTTACGCTCTTAAGTCCACGTTCTCTGAAACCGGCCTGGGCTACCAGCCAGGCCCCCACATGGGCTCTGCCTCACCCTCTGAATATGGCACCCAGAGTCCCAGCTCCATTCCGGCTTCCGTGCCACAGTAAGAAGTGCTGCTCCTTGGCAAGGGGGGCTGGAGGCGGCATCCCTCTGGGAGCTCCTTGGCACCTGGCAAGGGGGATTCCTCCTCAGACGTCGGTTCTGCTTTAACTGGAGCAACAAAAGCAAAAGATCGGCGCAGGGTCAGCTGCCCGCTGCCCCCGCTCCAAGAATTCGTGGCGTTCCAAGATGAGGTTGCCTGGAAGCGGGAGTCAGCCACAGTTCAAGTCCTTGAGCAGCCCTGAAATTACAAGGCACACCATGGTGCCGGTGGGGAGGGGGCTCACACGCCCCACAGGACTTACTCATCCATGGACCTTCCTCAAACTGCCACCGCACATCTGCAAAGCTTTCATGGCACACCACAATGCTACCTTCAAGGTCTGTCTCCCAATCTCCTTCCACATGGCCAGGTGAGTCTCCTGCGTAGATCTAACGTATACCCAGCGGTGTTATGCTGCCGGAACGCTGGGCGGGACATCCGGGTGATCGACAGCCCGCCCGTCGCGTTACGCCGTTTGCGTAACCAATTACGCCGCTTGCGTACGTTATGCAAACGGCGGAACGCTGCGGAACGCGACGGGCAGGCTGTCGATCACCCGGATGTCCCGCCCAGCGTTCCGGCAGCATAACACCGCTGCATATACCCCTGGTGGCTGCCGGTGATTTGGAAGAGGGAAAGCCAGCTTTGTGATGGGCATTGACTCCTCTTCCTGGGTCACCACATCCGCCCCCCCCCCAAGGTTGGCCGGGATCACTAGAGCACTCTCACTCATCACACGCAGGACTCCGGGCTCCTGAGCTGCCCTCTCCTTGGCTGTGGCTCCTCGGGGGGAGTTCACCCCTTCGAGTTTAACTGCAGACACGTGCAATGGAGACAGTTCTCAACTATGGGTGAGAGAAAGCAGAGTAGAAGCACCTTGGACCTGAGCAGAGATGAACTATGTTCCTTCAGCTTATAAATTAAAACAACCAAAAGCAACAACAAGAAATCACAAATGTCCCTGCCCTCTCTCCAGCGCTGGCTCCATCGCACAGAGTCTGTGAGCAGCTGCTGGCCAGACAGCTCTCAACGCACTCAATGCTCATTGGGTGGGCCTAGACCAATCACACTTTTGGCCTAACCTACATCAAAGAGTTGTCAGAAAGCAAAAAAAAAAAAAAAGGAAATCAAGGTCAACTGCATGCACCCTGAGCTCTTGGAAGGAAGGATGAGATACAGGTGGCACAAATCATAACACTGGTATTGTTTCCACAGCATGGGCTTTAGCTACTCAAGGCACCAGCAGGCCACCGTCATGTGCTTGCAGGAAAATTCCCCATCCCCACCCTCAAAAACCTCCTAGCTGGCTTACCGGCGACAAAGAGGCTGCTGGCTTGAGCCTCCGATGCATGCTCTCTTCTGCCTCCTGCAGGCCCAGAGATGGACGTGCTGCTGTCCTCCGGCTGAGCAGAAGAGTCTGAGCTGTCCCTCCTAGAGCTTCTCTGCTCCTCATCTGCCACTTCAGTTTTAACTATACACAGGAAGATAACATCAGGACCACCTCCAGACTCATAGCACCATCGAGGTGGAATGAGGACCAGAGTACAAATGGGATTTCTGGAACAGATCCCAATTTCCATTTACAGAAAGGAAGCAGCACGTGTGTCTGAGTGCCCGCAGGGACCATCCTTGGACTAAACCAGGGCAGTCCACCCAGGGAGCATCACTAGTGTTTGTGTCACCTGGTATGAGAGCAAATTGCGTCACCCCCATGATGGATCTCCTCCCATACCAGACCATAAACATATTTGATAAATTACAATATCATATGTACAACCTAAATGCAGAGGCATCACTAGGCTTTACTTATTTTAGGGCACAATCCTAACCTGGAGTTAGGCTGACAGAGTTAGGCCAGCAAAGTTTGGCCAGCACAAGGGTCACCGTAAAGTACATTTGGACCACTCTCGGAGTCAGGAAGGATGGCGCGCGTCTGTGTGCTGGCCTCTCTGTCTCCGAGAGTGGTCAAACATACTTTACAGTGTCCCTTGTGCTGGCCAAACTGGCACTCTTAATATATAACAGTAAAAGTCGCCCAACAAATCAGTAACCAAAAAAAACAAACACGCCAGTAGCCAACTTGATGACACTCACACAACTAAATAAAGAGTTCTAGTATTAGCTCTGATACGTGGAAATGAGAGTTGACTCATATTAACACCTTATTGGTTCCCTATTGTGTCATAACAACACCTCATTGGCTCTCGGAACAATCAGTTTCATTGGTCAGTTTTGTGATATGGAAATCCACTTTTTATGAACGGAAGGCAGTTGTGTTTTCCTTTTCTGGTTTGTTTGGTGATAACTTTAGATTGAATTCAGATATGTTAACGCAGTTTGTTTCATTGCATCCTGCTATAAATTCTGAATAGAATGATATCTAACATGATCGTATTATTCAAAAATACTAAGATTTTCACAATTTTGGGCAGTAATGGTGCACTTGTGTGCATCACCTGATGCAGCCCTCTAGTGACGCCACTGCTCTCGCAAGATACATAATTGTCATTATACATAACATACAACGAAATTTTTGAAGCATTCCATGACACGGACCCACACAACCTCCACACTCAACAACAACACACAACACCACCACCCCAAAAAAACCCATCCTCCACCCATACACTCAACCCACACACATCCATCCATATAAATATCTAAGATAAATATCTAAAACTACAGTACCATTGCACTCAGGGGCGCAACAAGCAGCAGATAAACAGTGAGTCTCAGTAATATAGAAAATGCCTTATTATCTTGTTCCTGGCAGTTTTCTGAGTTCTTCGTTCAACATAATTACAGCCTTGGGATAGAAGCTGTTCATAAATCGTGCGGTGCGTGTCCTAATAACTTTATACCGTTTTCCAGAAGGCAACAATTCAAATAGGTTGTAGGCTGGCTAGGATGAATCTTTAAGGAAGCGATGTGACTTCTGCAGACAGTGGGATATAAGGATGTCCTCCAGGGCTGGAAGATGGGTCCCAATGATGGTCTGAGCCATCTTCATAATTCTCTGCAATGCTCTTTTGTTCATTGCAGAGCTGCTCCCATACCACACCAAGATACCGTATGTCAGGACACTCTCAATGGTACCACGATAATAAGACAAAAGCAGATGTTGTGGCAGGTTTATCGTCCTGAGCATCCTCAGGAAGTACCATATTCCCCCAAGTATAAGACGCACCTTTTTTCAAAAAATTTGGGTTCTAAAAACTGGGTGTGTCTTATACAAGGGGTGTGCATCAGGGTGCTGGCCGGTCTTCTTACCTTACAGGCTCTCTTCTCTGATTGCGGGACTGCGGCTTGACTAGGAAGTACCGCGGTGGCCGAGAATGGGATTTCATTTCCAAGTTTTTCAAATTTCTGGCCCCAAAATTAAGGTGCGTCTTATAAATGGGTGCGTCTTATACTTGGGGAAATATGGTATAACCGCTTTTGTGCTTTCCTTACTAACAGGGTGGTGTCAACAGTCCACGAGAGGTCCTCTGTGATATGAGTGCCCAATAATTTAAAACTTGCAACCCTCTCTACCTCCTCACCACCTATGTATAGTGGAATATACGCTTCCCTCTTTTTCCTAAAATCAATTATGAGTTCCTTTGTGTGTGTGTTTTTTTAATATTAAGTGTAAGGTTGTTCAATTTGCACCACTGCAACAGTCCTTGTACTTCCTCTCTGTAGACAGACTCATTATTTCCCACACGCACCTGGCCTGGGAGGAGATCCGCTCCCGACGTCCCTTCTCCTGCGCCTGGAGACCTGCTGCCCATCGCCAGTGGAAGGTCTGCAGGCCGCTTGGTGGGAGTGAGGGGGCTGTTGAACAATCAGTTCCCTCAGGCTCCTCAGCAGGCCTTGGAGCGGCTTCTCCTCCACCGCCGCTTCTTCAGGAGAGAAAAAGAAGTTCGCCGTAATTTCAAAAGCTTTACAGCTCTTAGGATTGTCAGGAAAAGAAGCAGAAATCATATGGATGGAGCTTGGGAAAAGCTCATTCCCCAGAGGAGGCCATGAAGTCTTCAGGTGCTGGGATTCTAGTGTGCTGCAAGACTCCTTCTCTTCTCCTCCCCCCCAAACTCTGGGCCCCATCAGCCAATATTGGCTTCTACCCTCTTGAACCTCCTGTGCTCCACACTCCACACACTGCCCTTCTTGCAAGCCTGCTTGACAAATCCTTTGGAAAGCTGGTTCTGGAAGGCAGACTTCATCATTAGCCAAAGAAGCAACTCTGTGGCCATTTGCTTAGGAAGCCTCCCATGAGATGCTGGCAGCTGAGACATTGGCCAGAGGAGACTACTGCAGTGGCGGATCTAGGGAGGGCTGGGGGGGCACAAGCCCTGGGCGCCATCTTGGGGCTGTCTAGGGGGGCGCCAGTGGCCCCCACAACATTGCACAGGTAGACCTGGGCTCCAGAGCCCAGATCTACTCATTAGGAACAGCCACAGGTAGACCTGGGCTCCCTATAGGGAAACAACAGCATTAGAAACAGCAGCAGAGCCCAGATCTACCCACGAGGACCTGCCACATGTTGACCAGTGCTCCACAGGTCAGGAAGGCATCCATAGTGCAGACCTTCCCCCACCCATTCAAAACATCTTTCCAGTGCCAAGGCATCTTTAATCATAACTTTTAAGGTCAAGGTGAGCTTAGCCTAAGTTTTTTTTCGTAGTTGGTTCTTAATGTTTGCTGACTTCAGTTTGAAATCCCTGGGTCTCCACTTTCAAAAATCTGAGTCAGTGTCTGAAAAAGCCACATGTGAGCAGAGACCATCATGCAATGCTTCCAATTTGCATGGGAGATTAGCATGTGCCTGCCTCCCCAGTTATATAGGCAAATTGGAAGTTAGTTAGCAGTTAGGCCTGGAGTTAGGCCAGCATAGTTAGGCCAGCAAAGTTTGGCTGACACAAAGTTTGGTGGGAGTACATACTGTAAAGTATGTTTTGGAGTCAGACGCACACAGATGTGCACCACCCTCCCTGATTCCAAGAGTGGTCCAAACGTGCTTTGTGTCAGCCCTTGTGCCGGCCAAACTTTGGTCAGCATTATTACAAATGACTTGAATGGCCAAGAGAGGGAGGCTTAAGCAAACTGCAGGTGGCACACCTGCCCATAAGGTAAAGAAGCCGGGGTGGAGGGAGATATTACAGTCATCCTCAAGTATCCGGAGGGCTGTCATGCAGAAGAGAACTTCCTCTCTCTCTAGCTCCTGAAGACAGACCTTGAACTAATGGGTAGACAGGAAGGTCTCTTCCACTTGTAACACATTATAACTCTATTTGGGTAACAGCACATCTTATAAGGTAACATTTGGGGGGCTCTGGCAAGACATGACCTTCACTTGCCCAAACTCTGCATAGCACAGAGTGAGCCGCCATCCTTTGCTGGCCAGAGGTGGCCACTGATGTTTCCTGCTTTGCTCCAGTCTTGGCTTCACTAGTTTACAAACCTGGTGCAGGATTTGGTGACGTGCATCTGGAGACCTGTTCTTGACATGCTCTCTTGCCCACTTGTTGAGGATGGAGCCTTTCCCCTGTGCCGCAGGGGCTAGAGAAGCAGGCACTGCCCAAAATGCCAACGCGATCAGGGCGGTTTGCCCTTCCTTCCTTCCTGGTGCTTGGCAAGGTCTGTCGGTCAGGGTCTGCTGGGGATTCTGCTGAAACAGCATAGCAGAAAAGTGGGTCAATTTGTGGGAGTCCAGGGAGTCCCCTTCAAACTGAACAATAGCTGAACATGGGTGCTCTGGGGGATGTGGCAAGTAACCCCCCTCTGAGTGAACTGAGACAGGGCAAGTAAACAGCAAAAACATGGGAAGATGCAAGGATAAAAGACAAGGGACTGAAAATCCAACACAAATCTATCTCTTGGAAAGTTAAGGATTATTCTTAACAAATGTTCTGGTTTATTATTTGCAGTGTGGGGGAGCCACATTAGTTGGTCGCAGCAAAAGAACAACAACAGAGCCCTGTGGCACCTACAAATTAACCCATTTGGTGGGTTTACATTATGATGAAGTAAACTGAGCAGTCTTTAATGTGCTCAGAGTTGCTTTGCTGCCCTTTCAAAAGAAAAGAGAATCGTAAGGAGCTGCCCACTAGCCCCAAAGCCACTCCCTCCCACAGAGCGATCCGAGGGCCCAACATCTATGTGCCACTTGCCTTGTGGAGAGGTGGCAGTGCTGGAAGCGCAGCTGAGTGGGGTTGCAGCCGGCATCCCTGAGGAACTGGGTCTTCCACGATGGCAGGTATCAGGGTCTGGGTCCCTCAGATCTGTCCCTCCGAGGATACCCTTTCCCACTCCTGACTTTGCTCCCCTCTGTTCCATGTCTCCAGGTGCACTGTCAGGTGGAGAGTCCCTGGCTGGGGCCCTGGGAGTGCCAGACCTGCTCTCAGCTCCAGACTTGGTGCTGCCCTCACAGCTGGAGAGGGATTTCACTTCACCTGCAGGAACAATGAACACTGTTTAGCTGCTACAGGGGCCTCTCTTCCTGCCAGCATGTCAGGTCCCACCAGGCCTCCCACGAGAAGCCCAGGCACAGGTTCCAAAGACTAGGCCGACAGATGGCCATCTTTAACATTAAAGGTAAAGGTTTCCCCATGACCAAATGGTCTAGTCGTGACCGACTGTAGGGGGCGGTGCTCATCTCCGTTTCTAAGCCGAAGAGCCGGCGTTTTGTCCGAGGACAAGCTTCCGTGATCATGTGGCTGGCATGATTATATGCCGTAGCGCACGGAACGCCATTACCTTCCCACCAAAGTGGTCCCTATTTATCTACTTGCATTTAGGGGCTTTCGAACTGCTAGGTTGGCAGGAGCTGGGACAAGCCATGGCAGCTCACTCCGTCACGCAGTCTTGAACTCCCAACCTTCCGGTCGGAAAGCCCAGCAGCAGCGGTTTAACCCGCTGCGCCACCACGTCCCCCTTTAACATAAAGACTTCAGCAAATGTAGAGCTTGCCTCCAGCCTCTCAAACAGGCCAATAAAAGCCCTGTCCTGCCTGCTGGGTGCCAGGGCGGCAGACACGGGCCGAGACTCACCTGGGATGTGCAAAACCCTGATTTGAGACTCTGCACAGTCTCCCTCTGTGCTACTGGTGGGTGTGTCCGGGTGACTGGACAGGCTCAGGGAGACCTCTGCCAGATCGGCCTCTAGGCAACCGTGATGGAGATTCTCTGGGTGGGCCTCTGTTTTCACTATGGGAACAAAGCAGGTATCAAACTGTTAGCCACCCTGAAATACCAACATGAAGGGCTGGAGAGACAAGTATAACATCAAAAAACACTTTGGATTCCGGAACCATAGTCCCATCACTGCAACAAGGTCCTTCATGGACGCCAGCAGGTCCACACAACCCATCATTTCTAAAATGAGAGAACCTGGGCATCGGAATCCTGATCAGCCTCACTCTTCCCCATCTGCAATATGGGGATAATAATACTGACTGACCGGATGAGGTTTTTCTAAGGACTACATCAAGGACAGCACACGCCAAGTGCCCTGCACACTCAGAAGGTGCCACACAAAAGCTCATTCCTATTAGCTGCTCTCTCTTGTCTCCGGCCAATCAAATGAAGACTGGTCACCAGGGCCAACCCTATCGAGGTGAGACAAGAGCTCCAATTGGCCATGTGTACGTTGCAGGGTGCTAAGAGGTCTAGGGAACGTAAAGGGGGACGTGTCAAGCCCCTTCTGGCTTTGTCTCCTAATGGCGACCCTTCGCCTGACAGATCGCATGACTGCAATCTCTCCTCCTCGCCCACTGCTGCTCTCTCATGCTTCTCTCAGAAAAATTCCACAGCTGTCAAGCATTTCACTGAGGCTCATCAAACAGCCAGAGGCGGGAGGAATGGAAGAATGGAGAAGAATCCGTCAGAAAATTCAGTAGCTGAAAAGAGAGATTCGTTCTAGAAAGAGAGACCATCCAAGACTGGCCTGCAAAACATGCCTGCCGTCACCGTCGCTGTCTCTCTCTCTCTCTTACACACACACACACACACACACACACACACACACACACACACACACACACACTCTCACTCACTCACTCACTGAGGGCACAATCCTAATCAACTTTCCAGCACTGACATAGCAGTGCCAAGAGGGCATGTGCTGCTTCCTGCAGTGGGATAATAGTCATGGAGGCCTCCTCAAGATAAGGGAATGTTTGTTCCCTTACCCTGAAGCTGCATTGCCCAGTACTGGAAAATTGGTTAGGATTGCGCCCTAAGTCATCTCAGGGAACTCATACGGACATAAGAACATAAGAAGAGCCCCGCTGGATCAGGCCAAAGGCCCTTCTAGTCCAGCTTCCTGTATCTCACAGTGGCCCACCAGGTGCCTCAGGGAGCCCACAAGACCACAAGATGCCTGCATCCTGTTGCCACTCCCTTGTATCTGTCATTCTGAAGTAGCCTACTACTAATGTAAGGAGGTTGCACAACCCATCACGGCCAGTAGCCCACAATGGACATTTCCTCCAGAAATCTGTCCAGTCCCCTTTTAAAAGCACCTAGGCCAGAGGCCATCACCACCTCCTTTGGCAGGGAGTTCCACAGGTTAACTACCCACTGAGTAAAAAAGTATTTCCTGCCAACTCTCCCAACACTCAATTTTAGTGGATGTCCCTTGGTTCTGGTGCTGTGTGAGAGGGTTCTGGTGTTGTGAGCTCAAATCAAGCCCTACACATAGTGGCAGCATTATGTGGGGCTCCAAGGAGGAGCTGGCCCCAGAGGAGGCTTCTCAGAAGCACAGCAGGGTCTGCTGCTGCTCCAGCCAGGGGGCCCGGCAGCACAGCACACACACTCACCATGTTGGGGCAGCACCTCTGCAGCCCCAGGTTCACTGCTGCCAGAAGAGTCTGCGCTGGCCTTTCCATGTCCATAGAGAAACTCTGGGATTTCCTTCACAAGCTTCATGAGGGCACAGAGGTGGAGGCTGCTCTGGCGGTTGCCTGCTTGGGGAAAACAGAGGAACAACGTGGGAGCTGTGGGAAGAACCAGCAGCCACATTTTAACATGGGACTATCACTGGCGACCCACATCTGGGGTCAGGAGTAGCGGAGCGGTGGATTGAGGCTTGCCTCCCCGCCACATCTGGCTGGGATCACTTGGGAGCTATTTCAGGTGCCTTTTGGAACATTCTTGAGAGACCCTGTGACCTGCACCACAAAGGGAGCAGGGTGGGGGAGAGAGGGTGGGGGAGTCACGCCTCCCTGCAGGGAATCGGGGCCCTTGACCTTTTTGATCTCTGTCTGAGACCCCGGAGAGCAACTTGCTGGGTCCAAGAGGAAGCCGGACACAACTCCCACGACAAGCACACCTCTGCTTGTGTGGCCTGCACAATCCAACCCACTGCAGGTGCCACTCACGCCAGCAGGCCTCGGGTTTTCCTCTGGGCAGGCAGACCAGCATGGAGCTCCGGCTCCTGAGGAGGTTTCTCCATTCCATACAGTCAGAGGCAGATCTAAGGGAGGGCAAACCTCTAAGTTTTGCAAGAAGCCTTACCTTGCAGTGGAAATCACTCCTCTCCTGCACCGTTTTAGCCAATCCTCACAGGGAAAAGCAACATCTTGGCGTTGCTTACTGGCTACAGCAGCAAGGGAGAGGCGGGATTTACATGACAGGGTAAGGCTTCTTGCAACACTTAGAGCTTTGCCCTCCCTTAGATCTGCCTCTGCATACAGTCCGATATTCAGGGTGCCACCTTTTCCCTCATGCTGAACCAGGACACTCCCACCACACAGGGCCAGTCCGAAGGCTCCTTCTCCAGCCAAAAGAAACCCCCTGTGGCTTGTCCGTGCCTCTTACCTTCACCCCCACTGCCGTGGGTCAGGCACCCCTCATTGCTCAGGCAGTCCAGCTCCCAGGGTCCCTCCGCCTCCACGGCCTCCTCTGCAAGGAAGAGCTCCTCACCTCAGGAGAAAGGCAAAGGGAGTCTAAGCAGGCCTGGCTGCCACCGTCCACAGCCGTCCACCCTTCTGCTTCTCCCCATGGGCCTTGGCTTCAGACTCGCCCCCCCCCACCTCAGCCGACCACCCCATAGCCTCCCTAAAGTTTCCCAACAAGCAGGCCATGCTCCAGATTTGTCATCTTAGCATGTCCCTCTTCAGACACCATACCCTGTCACGCTGTTGCCACACAATAAGAACATAAGAAGAGCCCTGCTGGATCAGGCCAAAGGCCCATCTAGTCCAGCTTCCTGTATCTCACAGCGGCCCACCAGGTGCCCCAGGGAGGCATGAGACAACAAGATGCTTGCATCCTCTTGCCACTCCCTTGCACCCGGTACTCTGAAGTAGCCCACCACCAATGCAAGGAGGTTGCACAATCCATCATTGCCTATAGCCCACGATGGACCTTTCCTCCAGAAATCCGTCCAATCCCCTCTTAAAGGCATCAAGACCAGATGCCATCACAGCAATGTGTGACAACCGCCACAGGGTCCTGCTCAACATCATAGGGGCAAACATTTTCCATGCCAAAAACTGGGCGTTTCAGGAGATCCCTGGACCTCCTGCGCAAGTGAGCCAGCAGCGTCCTGCATGGGCTGCCTCGGCACTCCCCTCCCTTGATGTCAGGCCTCCTCTGCAGTGCAGGAGGCCACTGAGCTACCCCCTAGCCTGCCTGCTCAATGCTCAGCCTGCAGGGCAGGCCTTACAGTCGCTCAGTGAGCAGAGTTGATCATCCTCAACTGATGATGATGGTGAGGGGGTGAGCTTCCCATTGCTGCCGCACAGCGGGGCTCCTTACCCTCTGCATCGCTTCCTCCATCCCTGTAGATGCCCAGAGCCTGACCCTCCAAGGTTCCTTCCAGCTGATGGATGAAGGACGGAAGTTCCTCCGAGGGAACTGAGTGGCCTGCAGAGGGGTTGCAAAGGTGATACTCGATATGATTCCATGACTGCCAAGAGGAAGACAGAATCCGAAGTCCTGAGATTCCAACAGTCTCACTGCTGGAGACTTTGATTACATGCATTACATGCCTATTTCCAGCCCCACAAAAGGACCTGATCCTGAGAAAGGGGGCTGTGCTCACGTCCTGCTGCACTCAAGCAAAGGGCCAGAGCAGATGCAACAAAAAGACCCTTCTCCCTTGGCTGCAAAGCAGGTCTACACAGACTGGCAGTGGCTCTCCAGAGCCTTCCTTGGAGACGCTGCCAGGACCACCTGCCTGTGAAGCAGGACCACGGAGCCCTGGATGCTCCCACAGAGACATCACCTGCCTTCTGCATAGACCCTCTGCGTTAATGCAGGCATAATCCTAACCAGGAGTTAGGCCAGCACAGTCAGGCCAGCAAAGTATGGCCAGCACAAGGGCCACCATAAAGCACATTTGGACCGCTCTCGGAGTCAAGGAGGATGGTACATGTCTGTGTGTTGGCCTCTCTGACTCCGAGAGCGGTCCAAACATACTTTACGGTGGTCCTTGTGCTGGCCAAACTTTGCTGCCTGACTGCCACCAATGAGAGGACCCCAAATGTGCCACCTCACAGCAAGAACCCTGCTCATCTCAGAACTCTGAAGAAGAAGAGACACACACACACACCCCCACCAGGCAAGGGAATGGGATTCAGCACCCTCGGCACCAAGGACATCGTTCGGAGCCTCACCCAGCGAGAGGAGCAGAGTGTAGTTTTCCTGCATCACCTCCTGGTGCAAGGCCTTCTGCCACCCCTCCAGCAGGGACCACTCGTCGGTGGAGAAGTGCACAGCTACATCTTCTAGTGTCACCGCCTCCAAAGTACCAGCAAAGGTGGAGGTCTCTCTGTTTGCCTGTACCTGGGAACAACAGGTGCACATTTATTGTGGATGTTGGAGCTGCATCTTCCCCAAGGTTCTGCTGACCCCCCACCCACCCACCCACCCTGTGTGCACATGTTACAAGTGTTTTAGAAGACACTGCTGGAAATCGGTCAAGTGGAGTGGCTGGCTCCCCATACCAGGCACTAGGCTGTCTGGGCCAGAAAGCCAGAATGGGCCTCTCCCACAACACCGGTGTCCCTAAGGTTGCCGTTCCCTCTTGCAGGAAAGGCCAGCACTGCTCTGGTGATAACATTTCAGGTAGAGACCATCCTGCCTGACTGTCCACCCTCGACTGACCCTGCCTGCAAATGCCTAGGACCCCTCCTTCCTAGGGGCCTGGAGCAGCAGAACACTTCCCAGCACCACCCTGCGAGCCGCATCCCAACTGGGGTCTCACCTTAGTGCTGCACCACACTGGCTTTCAGGCAAGAAGCTTGGAAGGAGGGCAGGGGTTAGTCTCCAGCCTTGTGTTGTGTTGTGGAGCCCTTGAGAGGGCTTCCATAGTCCAGCATCAAAAAGACCAGCCATACTGTCTAGCTTGCAGTTTGGAAGGGGGGGGCAGAGGTCTTTCCCACAGTGGACTTCTGAGACCCCCTGAGAGTCGCCAAAACCCAGCACCATTGCAAGGAAGATTCCTTCCTTTTCTGCAGCTCCAAGGTGGGGCATCTGCCGTGATGAGCCAAATCAGGGGCCATTTGAGGGCAGGGTGCTCCCTTAGACGCTTTGCAGACAGCCCCATACAGAGCCCCTCCCTCTTCATAAGCATCATCTGTCGGAACACAGTGGTATTTGTGGACTCTCACTACTAACTTGGCAACTGGGCCTATGAAGAGGCCGATCAGCCAATGGCACCCAGGAACAGGGAGCTGCCTCCAGGTGTCTTCCAACCTTTCTGCCTGTCACCTGACCAAAGGTGCGAAATGTCAACGAGACTCGGTGTGATCTCAGGGGACAGGCTTGGCAGCGCTGCCTCGACCAGATCTCCTGAAGGCAAACTGCGCTAGCTGGGGGATGGCCCTGAGTAGGCCGCCATGCTGCTCCACAAGCAGTGGCGTTTCTACAGGGATGGCAAAGCTCTAAGTTTTGCAAGAAGCCTTACCTTGCAGTAGAAATCACTCTTCTCCTGCACCATTTTAGCCAATCTTGGCGTTGCTTACTGGCTACAGCAGCAAGGGAGAGGAGGGATTTATATGACAGGGTAAGGCTTCTTGCAACACTTAGAGCTTTGCCATCCCTGTAGAAACGCCTCTGTCCACAAGAGGCTCTTTGCATCCCATCACCCGTCCATCCTGAGGGATTATGGCAGCTGTCAATCACAATCAGGGGCCTCCCCCCACGCAGCCCTGGTCCTGCTAGCTGCAAAGAACCGGAGAAGAGCCCTGCTAGGCTGCGTCAGGGCCTGGCATACTGCTTTGTCCAGGGGGTGGTCAAATGCCACCTCCAGAAGCTGCCAACACCAGAAGGAGACAAAGGTTGTAAGGTCTGGGAATTCCCACCACCTGCGATCAAAGATAACACACACACACACACACACACACACACACACACACACACACACACA
>JAJKFI010000119.1:282037-425481 GCA_029204185.1 Lerista edwardsae
CACACACACACACACACACACACACACACACACACACACACACACACCTTACATACCTGCTAATGCTAGCATCGCTGTTCCTGACAGAATTTTGCCTGGTAAAACATCTCCTGCCGGGAATGCCAGTCCTTCAACAGGGGTTTCTGTCACACACTGTATGTATGGAGGCAACTGCACTTCAGGGAAACAAATGCACGTATTGTACGCAAGGCCGACGGGTTCTGGTTTGCTTCATGATACCTCAGTTGTCCTTTCCAAAGTGTCGCTACCTCCTTACCACAAGATCATTTCTTGAGGCCCCACAAGTTTTGGCTGGGCTCGGTAGCCGAGCATGGCTTCTGCTGGCCAGCAAGGTTCAGCCGTCTTGTTCCTGCTCCACAGGGCAAGCAGGTGCCTTCCTTCCTTTGGCACACACGGCCTGGCAAGAGTGTCACAGTGCCCGCTGCCGCGTGTGAACGTGCTAATAGCTTTCTTCCTCCCACTCACAAGATGGAGGCCGTGCCCCAGCACAGGATGTAGTGTGCCGCCATCTTGAAAGAGGCCTCCCAATGCTGCCAGTGGCTCTGTAAAAACCGAGTACACCTCTAGAGGAGCAGCCTGCAGGGCTTCCCTGCTGAGCATGAGAATTACCTTTCTCGTTGCCAATGGCAACCATATTTATGGATGCCTGTCATTTATCCTGAGCATCTTCAGGAGGCAGCAAAAACCATTTAGCTGCAAATCTGAGAAATCCCCTCCTATAAGCATATTTTAAAAGCTGCAGCCTTTTAAGGCTGGTTTCTTCAGGAATAACCACCTTCCATATTAAAGCTCATTTTAAGGATTGATGGGAGACTCTTCCAGGCCTCAGCTGGTTCACACAAACAAACATGCCGTTTCTCTGCATTCAGTGACCAGCTGCTGAGTAACCTGCTGACGTCAGTGAAAAGCACTGCGCTCAAGGTGAGAACAGGTAATACGACAAGTCGTGTTCATTTGCATGCACACACTTTTCCTGAAATTGGTGGCCATCACATCACCACCATTTGGCCAACAGGGCTAACTGCCACTGACAGAGTCTGAATCCTCTCTGAGAGCGGAATCCTAACCTGGCATTGGGTGGCACAGTTAAGCCAGCAAAGTTTGGCTGGCACCAGGGCCACCGTAAACCGCCTTTGGATCACTCTCAGGGAGGATGTTGCATGTCTGTGTGCTGGCTTCTCTGCCTCCAAGAGTGGTCCAAACATACTTTACGATGTGCCTGCCAAACTTTGCTGGCGTAACTGTGCCGGCCTAACTCCAGGTTAGGATTGTGCCCTGAATTGCCTGCCAAGCAACAGTTCCCCAGGTGCTACAGACTTCAAAAGGTGTGCACAGGTTGTGATCCACCAGGTGGCATGCGACCTGTCAGCGGCAGATGGTGGCCTTCTGGGGCTTGATGGGATGCAGACATCCCATGCTGGCAGACAAACCCAGCTGGCAGCATTTCCAACAGGAGCTACTTTGCTAGGACTTTAATTCTATGTGCCCCTGAGCACAGCACGCCCACTGTTTCTGGTTCTGCGGCATCAAGACAAAATCAGCAACACTCTACACAAGGGGCCACATAAATCTCAGTGATTTAAGAAGGTAGTCTCCAAACCACGCTACAGTCTTTCCTATTAATTCCTCTAACTTAAAAAAAAAAATCCAGCGGGGCATGTCACCAAATGTCCATACACAATCAAGAAATGCTTGCTCCACAGCACACAAGTCACAACAGACCACAGGCTATGCAGAACCTCCAAAGGACTAGTAGGCAACACCCTCCAAAGGCAGCCATCCAGTAGTCAGCTACAAGATTATAAAATGCTCCTATTCTTCAAGAGTGCCAGATGCGTTTTTGCAATAAGGGAGAGACAAACATGCAAAAGACAAACAGACAAAATAATCATGAGCAAGTCTTCAAGGCAGACAGAAGAGACAGCAATGAGATGGGCACCAGGGCTTCAGCCCTCCTTTAGGGATTAAGGTACGGGTGTCAAGCTCATTTCATTCAGCAAGCCAAATAGCATTCATGATGGCTGCTGAGGGCTGGAAGCAGTGGTGGGATTCAGCGGGTTCGCCCAGGTTCTATAGAACCAGTTGTTAAATGGCTGGGCCCCGCCCACTCGCTTACTTCAGCTGGCTTCAGGGTTATTTTTTTGCTCCGGCTATGATGTCATAGAACCAGTTGTTAATTTATTTGAATCCCACCACTGGCCGGAAGTGATGTCATAAAGCAGGAAGTGATGTCATTGAGCAGATCATAACCAGATAGAAGCATTTTTTTCTCCCTTAGGAACTCATTAGCCGCAAATAGAAGAATAAATATGCAACTCTTGATCATAATTTCATATATGAGAGAGCCCAATTATTGTGTGGGAAGTCCTTTCAGCAGTGACACCTCAGCGCAGCTCAGCAGCTGAGAGCAGCTGGTGATGGTGCTGGGAGAGCAAGAGGGCCAGATAAAGAGCTTTACTTCTGTGGGCTGCATTTGACCTCCCAGGCCTTACATTTGGTACCCCTGAGCTAAGGGGTCGGAGGTAAGCAACTCGTGCTCACTTTTTAGACGAGGCAGAGGGCCACAGACCAAATTGGCCTGGAAGTCATTTTCTCTTATCACACAACCCACAGCTTCATTTTCAATGAGCACTTTCAAACAAAGGGTATGGGGCAGTCCCTCTGCACAAGCCCCAGACTCCTGCCTACACCCTGGTAAAATGCAGAGGTCTTGGGAAGCTTTGTCAGCAGCTCTTGCACTGCCCTGCCCTGCTGTCAAGAAAAAGCATGAACTAAAAAAGGAGGAGGCGGTAGGGGAGGAGGAGGAGAAAAAAACATCCTCTCTGCCTCCGCTGGCAGTTGCACTTGTCGAAAAGAAGACGGGGCATTCCAACCAGTGCCAGCCCAAGTGTACAGCTGGCAAAGCCATCACCTGGGGCACCATTACAGTTGATGGTGCCAATGAAAGAGCAGAAGGACAGTCCAAGCATCTCCTGTGGCCTTCCAAGGGGGTTGGGGACTCACAGACTAGAAGCTGCAGCCGCTGAAACATCTCATGAGCCAGTCAGGATTCCAGTCAAAAAGAGTCCCTTTTCAGATCGGAACCTACAGATCAACAACTGTCACAAGAACAATAATCCCACTCCAGAGCCACTCACTAAAAACAGCCACCCTGCAGGGCTGGCTTCCATAAGACAACAGAGTCAGCCAAAGTGAGCGCTGGCAATTCTCCACAGTGAGAATGTTCCGGAACCTAGGACAGTGACGGCTCTACTCTAACCTATGTCAGCTCACCGTTTTCCCTTTGCTCTCAGAGGAACCTTAAGCATGGCTGCCACGTCATGCTTGTTAAAATGATACGGCTACCTGGCTATGATTCAGAGGAGTTTATTTTCCTTCTCACAGTTCTGATATAGCAGGAGGGGGGACAACTGCCGCACCCCTTCCTGGGTCCTCTGGCATGGTTCTGCAGCAGAGGGCAGAATCCTGCATGTTTCAGGAGAGAGGGCGGTGTCCCTAAGACCCAGGAAGGACTGGGCCAAGGGCATACTCAGCCACCATGTTGGGACTCTGAAAGAGAAAGGAGAGTTCCCCAAGTTGCCATTGAGCATTCCCTGCTCATATTCATGGTCTTGATCTTCCAGGGAGCTCAACACTCCATGGGGTATGCATTCCTCCTACCACTTTACCCTCACAACAACCCTGCAAGATAGGACTATTAGGCTAAGAGATATTAACTGCCTCTCAGCTAATTATCTCCAAGAGTTGATTCGTTCTCCATTGCTCCTGAGGGCAGGACCAGCACAAATGGGTTTCAATTATAGAAAGAGAGAGTCCAAATAAACATTAGGAAGACCCACATGATGGTATGAACTGTTTGGCAGTCTGCCTCAGAAAGTGGTGGATTCTAAACAGAGGCTGGATAGTCACCTCCTGCCAATAGATGTGGTAATGCAAAGCCTGCATTGGCAGGGGGTAGGTCTAGATGATTTTGGAAGTATCTCCCAATTCTATGATTGGACCACTTTTACTTTGGGACCAGGGAGGATTTGAACCCAGATCCTTCTTGGTTAAAAACAAGCTGTTATTAGGGCCACTGTTACAAGACAAACAATATCCCAATTTGGGTCTGGCTGCCCTTTACTCCATTTAGAATGCAGGAGAGATTGAAGGTGCTGGCTTGGAATTTTAAAAGCTTGAAATGACAAACCGCACTATCTTAATGCGACTGCATAAACACAGAAGAAGATGTGGGAGCCAGAAGCCTGTGAGGACCCAGGTTCAGACCAAGACAGAACGGCTACAAGTACAACATCACTGGAGAACTGGCTCAAATGGAGAAAACAGAGCCAGCTGGAGGGGTAGCAGCAGGTGTGGCTCCACCTGGTGGGTGCTGTAAAGAACTGGCGAAGCAACTATAGGCCTAACGCCATCTTGCTAGGCCTGGGTCCATCTTGAAGGTGTCTAGGCAGAGGAAGTTAAACAGGCCTCTGTCAGAAATCAAAACTGACAGTATTGGTGCCTCTAGTCTTATCAGCTAGCCTCCCAAATTCCTTCACAGCTGTAACTCATGAAGGTAATTGCCCCCTCCCTGTTACCAGGCAGGAAGGCAATTAGCCTGAGTAGGAAAAGCTGAGAGGCAAAAGGGCTACAAAAACCAACCCTTGGGTTGGGTTCAGCATTCAGCTTCTTTCTTGGGCTGTTCCAGGATCATGGCTTGACCCAGTTGCTGAGAAGGAGAGATGATCTGCTCACTTGCTTCCTAAGATGCTTGGGTAACAACATCTAGCCAAGAAATTACAAGTGTTAAGCAATGTTAGTCTCAGTAAGATGTAAAAAAGTTCAGAATTTCTTATTTTAAAGTGTTGTATCTCATTTCTGTTGCCTTTGGGCCTTGTAACCAATGAATCTTGTTTTAAATAAAGCTTGTCAAGCTATGTTTGCTTGGATGTGAGTACTCTCTGCGGGGTGGGGGGAAGCTGTTAAGGGTACTGGCTCAATCCAGTCCGCTGGCTTACCTACTATCTATGCATTAGGGACTGCTAATGGGTTTCTTTTAAAGGCTGATTTCCTGCACCTCTGATTCTGGGTGAGGGAGGCTAGAGGTGTTTTTTGGAATTGCCTGAAGGCTGGTAACTCTACTCTGTGCTCCCTTGGAGTATGAGGTAGCAGTTGGGAGCTGGTGGTGTTTTAAGCAGATTCCCAAGCTTTGTTGGAAGTACTCACTGCTGGCCATGGTAGACTCAGGAACCAGGACATTAACAGGCGTCTCTGTTAAAGGCCTGGGCTTCTAAGGGAAATATCCCGTGGCTAGTTCTTTACAGCTGCCAATAAGAACAGAAACCGAATTGGAGCCTCTAAAAGGAGGACCCCACTTGGGTCTGACCCTGAAGAACTCGGGTCCCTTCCCTTTGCAGCAATGACAGGCAAGATTGCTTCTTTGGGAAGTGCCACACAGTCAGCTCTTGGCAGGATTGGAAACAAGACGGGTTGCTGCTGATTAACACAGTTGTGCACAGCTACAGACAACGGGAGGAAACAGACAGAGACATGCACAGCGTAGGTGGATTTGAAGTACATAGATTGGAAGGCAAAGTCCACCCCTGTCCGTCCGTCCCCCCAGATGCTGGGGCAAAACACTCCCAAGCAAGACCAAATCCACATGGCGTTGGTGCTTCACTGTGTGGGCCAGAGGGGAAATTGCTGCACCTGGAAGCTGGAGGCTCAGTTTGTATTGTTACCAAGGACATACTGCGGGTCCTGAGCAAGTCACCGAGTCTCTGCTTCAGTTGCCCATCTCTAAAATGGGAGTGATGAATGACAAACTGCACAGGATCCTTACAAGGCTCTTTGCAAATTAAAAGCATTATGGAGGAATTTTTGGTCCAGGCATAACTTGTGTTCAGGCTCAAGCACCTGCAACAACACCAGGATGTTTCTAAATCTGAGAAGGCTTTGTGGCGGAAGATGACATATTAGTTTGCATCTGTGCTTGCAGCAACTATTCCCACCCCTAGTATAGGCACAATCAGCACTTTGAACCCAGCCTGAAAACCCACAGGTTCACTGTGAACCCAAAACTCATGTGAGGAGTTCCCGAGAACCAGAAGATTAAGGAATCCATGAAGGTGACAACCCCTCTTATACAGCATCCTTTTTCCTGAACCATCAGTTCCTTTCCAAGTTGCACAATGTCTTTATGAAACCAGAAGGATTACATGCAATCCAGTCTCTTAACTACAATAGTCAGTAGCTCTAGTAGTCAATCATTTGTGATCAAGCTATGATCTGGAGTAATTGAAAGTATTTTATTTTGAAAGAAACTTAAAAAACAACAACCAAGAATCATCTGTCTTTCCATTTCACTTGATAAAGCCATTTTACTGCTATGATGATCAGAAAAGGCACAAACTAGGGAAAATATATCCAGAAAGACCACTTTTGTTGTTGCAGGCATGTGCCAGCTTTTGAGCTACACAGAGCTCTTCATCATCATTTGTATTCTGCCCAATCAACAGTTCTGACTGGGCAATGTGCAAATTCCTGCTTCCCAGGAACCTGCTACTTAGTTACAACACTCCAACAGGTCTTATATAACAGGTGCAATATCTATAATCCTGCTAAGTGAATATACAGTGCTTGTTGGGGCCTGAATCTGAGCACAAATCCACCAGAACTATGAAGCTTAGTAGAGCATCCGATTTCTGGCTTTGGTCCAATTCTAACTTTGCTCTTATCTACTGTACTGAGTTCTGACAGGGAAAAATATCTGCAAGGAAAACGTATGTGACAAATGAATACCCAGATCGGCCATCTCTAAAATTAAAAACAGGTGGAGTCGAGATGGTAGGCATGCACATTCTGAAGTTTCCGAAATTCTTGGGTCTAGCTTGCCAGCCCAGACTTGCTCGAGCTGCTGTCTTTCCATCACGTTTCAGAGCAGCTGCAGCCCGTGGCAGGTGGAACATGAGAATCCTTTACCCATCCCGTGTCTCTCTACTCTCCAAAGAGGGCAGCACGGCGGCAGCGCAGCTCGAGGCTGAGAGTAAGGAAGTTGCCTGTATTGCATCTCATCGCATCGCATTGCACTGCACTGCAGGCTGGCAGGTCCGCCAGACAGATGCAACAACAGACTCAGACATGCTCGTTCAGACGCACAATTTTCCCACAGTCCTACCTGGCGAGCAGCCTCCGCTTCGGCCGTCTCGCCTCCTCCATCCCGGGCAGACGTATCCCCCAGAGAGCCCAGGATCTCCGCTTCCTTGGGATCCATCGTGGTCTGTCCGAGCCTTTCCTCCACCACTCCGCCTCGCGTGCAAGAATCCTCCTCCCGGATGCAGGAGGCCTTTCCTGGGAGGGGCGATATGGAGGGTCCCAGAGAGCAATTCGGAACTCCTGGGGTCGCCCGAGGGCTTTGGGATGAGAGGCAGGCAACAGTGCCGCGAGCAGAGCGGAGCAGCCGCCCCCGCTAGCGCTCATCCCAGCGCTGGAGCGCTTCAAACACCACGCAGCGCGCGCGCACACACCGCCGGGCAGGCAGCGCCGCAAAGCATTCTTGGGAGCTGTAGTTTGCCCTCGCTGCTCCTCCATGGACCACCCTGAGGAGGCAAACTACAACTCCTAGCAGCCCCCCTGCCTGCTGGACTCGAAGTGTGCCTGACAATCCTCGTCAAGCCTCGGTCAGATTCCGGAGATGCGCGGCCGGCTGGCTGGCAATGGTCTCTTTCTCCTGCCCAGCCCAGATGTTGCTGCAGTAGCGGCACGACTCCCAGCATTGGTCCGACGCGAGGAGAGAAGCGCTTTACATGGCATCAAAATGGGACTGGGGGGAAAACTGCCCCCGCGTGCCTTGGACTGCTGCGTGACATGCAAAAATTCAACAGGTGCAGACTCCCCTCCCCCCGCCGTCTTGGTCTTGCCACTTTTCCAGCATTTGTGCAAACTCTAAGCACGATTTCTATCTTTTGATTGCCTGCTGGGCATCCAACAAGCCATGGATGGTTTGAAAATTATTATTCTTCCAGAGGAGCAGGAGAAGCAATCTCAGGTCTTGTGACACCAGAAATATTTCATAGCTTTATTGTGGCGCAAAGACCAAAAGCCATAAACACATCTCACTTACTCAGTCCTTTAGAACATCAGAAAAGCCCTATTGGATCAGGCGAGGCACCCATCTAGTCCAGCTTCCGGTATCCACCAGATGTCTCAGAGAGCACTCAAGAAGACCACAAGGCACCCGTGGCCTGGTGCCACTCCCTTGCATCTGACATTCAGGGGTGGACTTCCTCTGAAACCCAGAGGCTGCATGTAGTCATAATGTGGCTTGTAACCTATAATGGACTTTTCCTCAATCCGTCCGTCCGATCCCCAAAATGCATCCTGTGGCAAGGAGTTGTACAGATTAATTACACGCTTCCCCCCTTGCTGCCTTTTACCCTTGGGACTGCTCCCCCCCCCAAAAAAAAAACACCACCTGCATGATACCTCCTGCTTCCCTCGAACTCCTTCTCCTGGCTGGGCTACTTCACGAAGGAGGAGAGGACTTGGGTCAGTTCTACACTACACTGAGCCTCCATGTTCAGAGAAGTGTACCTCGCTCGGGATCCTTCGAAGGCCACAGTGAGAAGGTCCTCACTCCCATCAGACAGTGGCATTCCTGTGGTGGGAGGAATGCTAAGTTTTGCAGGAGCCTGAGCTGCCTTCCGGCAGGCAGGCAATTGCTGAGAGCTTCTTTCCTGTTTATTATAACTCCATGCTTCTTTCCCTTTGCGCCTGAGGGACACCGGGGTCAAATGCCGCCGTGCAGACAGAGCTGCCCAGCCAACTTGCCAAGAGTTCCTCCCGCCTGCAGGGGGAGCCGCTCACTCGGACTGGACCGCTGGCTGTGCGCATGCGTATTCTCGCGAATCGAGGCCAACTCCGGGCTTGCATTGCCTGCTGCGCGGGATCGGGCATTGGTACGCCTGCGCAATAGCCTCACCTAGTGGGCACGGGCCATCGGCCATGGCTGAGTGGACTCCTGCCCAGGTGAGGAATTAACCCTGCCGTGCCCGCAGTGGGTGGAAGGGAGAGCGGGGAGGGGGGTCTCAGGAAGGCCCGTTGCCAGCATTGCAGGGGCAGGGGCTCAACCTGCCGGTGGGAGGCTGGAAGATGTTTCCTTGGAGGGGGAGAGTCTGGGGCGGCTGCGGGCTGGGGGGAGGCGGGCCCCTCCCTGGCTGCGGAGTTGCCTTGGAAGGAGGCGGCAGTAGTCTCACTTCCGTCCCCGAATCCCAGCTCTGGAATGCAGAAAATTGTACAAAAGAAGGGGGTGCCTCTGAGCACGTGTAGAGTGGAGCCACAACTAATCTCAACTGCTTCTGGGATTCTGGGCCAAGGCTTCAGGCGTAACAACTTCTCTTGTTGGGAACTGACTTGGGGGGGGGGGCGTGCTAAAAGGCACTATGCACTACAAGGGAGTGGGTTTCATAGGTGAGGATCAGCCACATGGACCAAAGACTTATGGTGGAATCAGCACAGTGGCTTCTTGGAAGTTCCGCCCAGGGCTTTGCCTCTTGGACAGTGTTGTGATCACCACGAACAATGGTGGAATGCACTGTATTGGGCCCCCTTAGGATCTCAGGTTTCTAATCCTTAAGGCGGAAGAGACAGGTTTGTATATGAGCCTGGTGAAATCTCAGAAGCCAGTGACGGGGTGAAGCACAATGGATGGTGGGGTGAGAATTTGGTATCCTGCATCATTCCTTTCTTCATAGTAATGAAAGCAGAATAAATCATGCAACGCAGTAAGTTGCAGAATTAGTGCAGGTGGAAGAATTTAACTTTTCTTGGTACAAAAATGTGGTTTCCCATGGCATAGAATTTCTGTTTGTTTCATTTTCTTGTGAGCTTAGAGCAGAGACAGGCCTGAGTCTATGTTTGTCTGTTTATTTAAGAAACAGATATTCAGAGTAGTTTACAATTAATAAAATACCATCAAATTGGTAATCTGTTACTAAAATCAAATGTACAAGACTGTACCACTTACGTGACATAAGCAGATCAGCTTGCAGGTTGGTTTCTTAATGCTATCTTGGGATGCACAGTCAGGCTTTAGGCTTTTGGTTACTCATCTCCATAATGCCATTTGTGTATCTGGTGCTTAACAAAGTCCTTGCCCCAAGGGGTTCATGTCTAAACAGACACAAGGCAGGCAACAGAGAAAGGGGAGAGCAATTAAGGTGAACCAGAAAAGCATGTGCAGTTATGGAGCCTTAGGCTGGATCACAGTAGTCGTGCTCAGCTCTCTCCATTTATGAACTCTTTTGCTGGGTGCTACAGGCTTGGGAATGGGACGTAGAGCCCCAGCACCTGGCACCTTTTCAACCCCCAGCCATCTTTGACCAGACTGCTGAAAGAGAGATCTACCCACCAGCGGAGATTTCACTGTGGACCGTCGTGGCTGCCATCCAAGCCGTGGAGAGAAAGGTGGATTCCTATGCCTCACGGCTGCTGAACCTGGAAGGGAGGACAGCGACAGCCGAAAAGAAGATATTTGAGTGCGAGAAAACTGAGCTGGAGTTCAGTAACCATCTGACTGCTCTGGGGACCTTGATCCAGGAGTACGGTCTTCTCCAGAGGAGGCTGGAGAACATGGAGAACCTGCTGAAGAACCGGAACTTCTGGATCCTCCGGCTCCCCCTGGGCCCAAAGGGAGAAGCCCCCAAGGTAAAGAAACAACATGGAAAATCCATCCCTCCAGACTGGTTGGTTGCTCTCGGTTGCAGCCTTTCTTGCTTCCAGGACTGTGGGAGCAGCAGATGGGAAGATAGGAAGCAGCAGGTAGAGGAACCCTCCCTGCACCTTCAAGGAGCAGGTGCTTGTGCGAATCAGCAGGGGAATGCTGTCGCTTCCACATCCTGCTTCCACGTGGGGTTTCTAGAGGCACTAGTTGGTCATGGTCGGAAACAGGGTATGGTGGACTAGATGGGTCCTCTTGGGCCTGACCTAGCAGCCAGAAGAGTTCTTCTGTTCTTTTTTTGGGAGGCGGGGAGGATCTGCCAAGGACTCACTGGGTGTGGACTGGGCAAGACATATTGTGTTGACCTGGGAGCCTGTTTGCAAAATGGGAAGAGCAGTGAATAGCCTTATGGAAAGGTTCAACAATAAGCAAAAGAGTGTTTAGAGTTGCAGTGTAGTAAGAACTGTTCGGGCCATGGTCTATGAAGTTTTATTTCCTAACATTCCACCCACAACTATGGGGGGCATTTTCAAAGGACTAGAGAGGGGAACCACAGATCTTCTGTCTCACCCCAAAGCAACTGTCTGTAACTGTCCACTGATCTTCCCCTTGTTCACCATGTGTTCCCTAAAGGACTATCTGGCAGTGCTGCCTGACCCAACCCAGGAGTAATTGTGGCGACATGATGACATCACTACAATTATGGTTGTGAGCTGCCTCGGAGCTATGCTGCCTGCTTTCTCAGCGACTGACTGTGATGGAGGTGACGGGCAGGTCCAACTGCCCGGAGCCAGTGGCGTAGTGGTGATGTGCCACTGGGAATGAGGCCAGGTGGCCTTGCTCTTAGCCGTGTTGCCGACAATCTCACTAGGGACCACGTGGTATTGTTGAAACCCCCTTCAACTATGCCACTGAAAGCATATTTCCTGTCCCAAATTCTTGGATCCTAGCATTAAGGGCTGGTACCCAAACATTCCTGACTGCAGAATACCACACTTGATTGAGATACAAAAACACCATAATAATACAAATAGAAAGGAGGGGACCTGGAGCATCAGCAAAACTTGGCTGCCAGCTTTTAGGAAGGGTAGGATCCAGGAATTCGGAACAGGAAAATAACCAGGTTGCGACAGGAAAGCTCATAGTCCTTTAAAGAACAAGTAGATCAGTGGACAGTTATTGACAATTGCTCTGGGGTGAGACAGAAGATCGGGTGTTCCCACCTCTAGTCCTTTGAAAATGCTTACCATAGTCAAGGGTGAAATGTTAGGAGACAAAACTCTTCATGGCCCTTAAGCCCAAACAGTTCTTACTGCAACACATCAGAGAGCCCAGTTGGGTCAGACCATGTCTAGTCTTCCCGCAGTGGTCCAAAGCCACAAACAAAATGAAAACTGTGTTCCGGCACGGAAATTTCTGAGGCCTGCCCGTGATTTCAGGTCCCAGTGACTTTTGACAACGATGTGGTGAACTTCTCCACCCAAGAGTGGGCTAGCCTGGAGGAGTGGCAGAAGGAGCTGTACAAGAACATCACCAAAGGACATTACGAGCCCTTGATCTCCCTGGGTGAGTAGGGAGTGGGTTGCCTGTCACAGCATGAAACTGGGAAGTCTGCTGGGTACTAGGTTTTTCTCCCAGGTGTCTCTGTAGAGTGGTACCCATAGGTGATGATGGGAGATGGAGTATTACAGCAGGAAAGTGAAAGGCTCTGGCCCTGGTGCCAGCCAGAGAAATATATGTCCTGCATCGTGAAGTGCATCAGTCTTGTGTTCCTGGCCAGTTAGCTGGGTGGCCCTGATAACTCTTCATAGGGGCCAATCCTATCCAACTTTCCAGCATTGATGCAGTCATGCTAATGAGGTGTTGCCACATCTTGTAATGGTGGGACATTCACTGTGGCCCCTTTAAGGGGCTGCATTGCGGCTGCATCATGGTTTAGTTGGAATGTTGGATAGGATCAGGCCCTCAATCTGGTCCTGGGGCTTAGAATCCGTTGCATAGAGACCCTGGAGCCTAGGAAGAAATCCTAAAGAGGATGACTCTAAGCATGCACAGAGTACCTCTCCCTCATCCAAGAGTGATGACAGCCAAATCCACACACATCTCAGTTTTGTGGGAAGAGACTCGGTGCAATCCTAACCAATTTTCCAGCACTGACATAGCTGTGCCTATGGGGTATGTGCTGCATTGTGCAGTGGAGTAGTAGTCACAGAGGCCTCCTCAAGGTAAGGGAATGTTTGTTCCTTCACTATGGAGCTGCATTGCTCTTACCCTGGTGCTGGAAAGTTGGTTAGGATTGTGCCCCCAGTCTCTTCTAGGAGAGGGCAACTCGCAGGCCAAGTTGAGTTTTGGTAGTTTTCCACAGCACTGGATTCTGTTCCTTCTCTTTTTCCGTCTTGAATCAGAGCCTGAAATGAGTGAAGAACCAGCTGCTCTCAGCAAGAGAGACTTTAGCTTGACTCATTTGGGGTCACGTGAGCTGTGGCAAATCTGTTTCCGCTGGTGGGTAGATTTTCCAGATCCTTACAGAATCATACTTAATCAGTGCATGGCAGTCAGCCTGTGGAGGAGGGACACACAGTTTGGCTTAATCACCCTGGAAATATCTTCTTTGTGAAGGCAAGGAAATAAGACCCTATGGGTTTCAATCGTGTCAGTATGTCCCTTGTGTTTGTCTTCAGGAAAACAAAAAATGGTTGTCTGAACATGGGTTGGTGCAAAGATTGTTGGGCATTCAGAAGCCAGCTTCTGAGTCTTCCTTTTTAAAAAAAGTATATCCTGAGTTTTCAGTTAAAAATATACAAAGCAACTTGCAATACTGTTGAAAAACTGACAACAATTAAGCATCCAAAACAGCAGCAGAAGCAGGAAAAAAGAACAAAACCAACAGTAGTGAAAGAACAAAATTACCTTATTATATATCGAAAGGTTGGAGCCAATAGAAAGGTTTCAACTTGCTGCCTGAAGCCAGTGGAAGAGGAAACCAGGCAGAAGTTCTAGTGATGGGACATTATTACTGAAAAAATATGCGTCCGTGGCCCACTAGTGGGTCACAATCCAATGTTTGGTGGTTCACAAAACTGACAGGGTAGACTAGGCTATGTGCATCAAGGGTTAAACTACCTGTTAAAATACTGCTGCCCGATCACCCATATAGCCACAGAGGTTTTAGGAGCTGGTAAAATGAAACTTGGTTTTTTTTAGGTGGGTCCCAATGCTAAAACATTTGGGAACCACTGTTCTAGAATGAGCAGCTTTGTTAACACGTTAAACACTCCTGTCTTTTGTTTACACAAATAGACGCTGCCATTTCCAGAGCTAATATTGTCCCGCAGACAGAACAAGCGGAGCCATGCCCCCGTGCCATGCCCCAGGAGTTTGTGGTGGAAAAGGGGTTCTCCACGGAGCCCAGAACAGGTGAGCAGAATCCAGAACATGGGCAATGAAGAGAGGCTTGTTTTTAATGCTTATGACCTGCCCTTCCACATGTCCAAGCTTCTCATGGTGGCATGCGATCAAATTTGTATATACAGTTTGTATATTTTCTCCAAATTGTACAGTATTGAGGAGCGGTACTGCTCAGATTTTTATTTTGACATCCCTGTTGAACACAGTGAGGGTCAGGGGCTGGCAGGCCTCTGTCCAGAAGGAGTTTCACAGTTGTGATGCCACCACTGAAATGGCCCTGCGTGGCCATGGATTTAAAGTCTTGTGTGAGCAGAGTCTTGTTAGGCAGCCTTAAGAAGCACTGTCCCCAGCGAAGCTCTCCTATGTCCATGTGGGCTTTAGAGTGGTGTTAATCCGCTGTGCGTGCTGGTTTCTCATAGGAAAGTGGCAAGCATATTTAAACAATGATCAATTTGCTGGTCACTTTCCTATGAAAAACCTGCACACAGGGCAGATTAACACCACCTAGAACCATAAGGACATAATCGGAGGTGGATCTTTGTGTCAGGGAGTAGTAATCAAAGGTGCCCCTTGGCAGGCGTCCTTGGAAGGTTCTCCTGCATGCCCCATCCTGGCAGAGAGAGAGGCTTGCTCTGTGTCTCTTGTTGATCTCACGTTGGTGCGGGGAAGAATGAACAGCCAAAGCAGCCACATGAAGTCATAAGCCGTCTGAGAACCAGGCCAGTTAGGGCTCTGAAGGTTGCCGGCCACTTGAACTTTGTGTCACAGGCAGCCATTGATGTCTCATTAGCACAGGAGTGTCGAGCCCTGGCTGGCTGGTCCCAAACAAAAGCCAGCTGCAGTTTTCAAAGGAGGCCCCAAGGACATCCTGTTGCAGTTGGAGGGGTTTGTAGATCCATGCCCTGCATGTGTACGAGTGAGCGAGTGCCGTCAGCAGGTTTTGCGTGGGGTGGGGTTTCCTACTGAATCCAGAGGCAGGGGTTCCAGTCCCATTTTCCGCACTGCCCCGCTTCTGGAATTATGAGCACTTGTGACCAGCGGTGTTATGCTGCCGGAACGCTGGGCGGGACATCCGGGTGATCGACAGCCCGCCTGTCGTGTTCCGCAGCGTTACGCCGTTTGCGTAAAGTACACAAGCGGCGTAATTGGTTACGCAAATGGCGTAACGCTGCGGAACGCGACGGGCGGGCTGTCAATCACCCGGATGTCCCGGCAGCATAACACCGCTGCTTGTGACCCAGCGGCCACCTGCCAGGCTCTTCCCCGTGCAAGCCCAGGGTCAGCCCTGCTGGGCACACATGGACAGGTCGGGATTCAGACCTGCCCAAGTTTCATTCTTAATCCCCAAAATGAGGGGGATTTGCAGTGGTGAGGAAAGCCCCTGCCCTGTGCCCAGAGCTGTTGGCTCGCCCTCTCGCTCCACTCATGAGCTTGCTGCCGCTAAGGACCAGTGCGAATGCTTGTCACACCACCCCAGATGTAGCCAGCTTCAGCACTCCTTGGAAACTCACATGCCCTGCTTTCCCCAGAATCGGAACCTTTGGCATCCAGAGAGGATCTCTTGTCCTGGATTAAGCAAGAGGAGCCCCCCGGAAAAGGGAAGTGGGAGCTGGAGAGGGAGACCCCCCTTGTGCTTGGCTATGGTGAGTCTGCTCCTCTTTTCAGACAGTCTGTTCTGGGTCTGAACTCTGTTCACGTTCTTAAAAATATTGCTGCTTTTGTTAGCTAAATAGCCCCCAGCTGTTTCCACTTTGTCAGCCAAGAGGTTAATTCCTTGGTTGCTTTTTTGTAGCTTCTTGAGGGCGCAATCCTAACCTAGAGTGAGGCCGGCACAGTTCGGCCAGCAAAGTTTGGCCGGCACAACGGCCACCATAAAGTATGTTTGGACCACTCTCGGATTCGGAGAGGCCAGCACACAGATGTGCGCCATCCTCCCTGACTCAGAGAGTGGTCCAAATGCACTTTATGCTGGCCCTGATGCCAGCCAAACTTTGCTGGCCTAACTGTGCCAGCCTCACTCTAGTTTAGGATTGTGCCCTCGGCGTCCTTTTCTTAAATGGAGAAGAGCAACTGGATGTGTTCTCAGTCACTTTTAGTCCTTGTTTCCCACTTGGTGTACGTGCTCCTTTGAGATTGAGTGGAAGAGGGAAGAAGTGTCTATAGCACAGGGGTCTGGAAAGGCCTGTACTGAAAAATTATAAAAAAGAGAATGTATTATTTTAAAAGGGACATGGTGGCACAGCGGGTTAAACCGCTGACCTGAACTTATTGACCAGAAGGTTGGCAGTTCGAGACCATGCGACGCAGTGAGCTCCCGTTGCTTGTCCCAGCTCCTACCAACCTAGCAGTTCAAAAGCACATGAAGATGTGAGTAGATAAATAGGTACCACTTTGGTGGGAAGGTAACGGCGTTTTGTGTGCTACGGCGTATAGTCATGCCAGCCACATGACCGTGGAAGCTTGTCCTTGGACAAACACCAGCTCCGGCTTAGAAACGAAGCCCCCTACAGTCGGTCACAACTAGACCTTTCGGTCGTGGGGAAACCTTTACCTTTTTATTATTTTAAAACATTTATATCCTGCCTTTCCATTTTGCAACAAGAGACCCCAAGCAGCTAACAGTATACAATAAAACCTAAAAATCCATAAAAGATTATAAAACTCAAACAATAACAACACAATAATAAAGCAGCAAGCAGAAAAACTACCCATCATAAGAGTGAAAGTGGCAGAAACCAGCAATGTCCTGAGTACCCGATGAGGGCTTCGTTTGCGTTCAGCAGGAGGGATCTCTGCAACGGAGGAGCCTCAGTGAAGAAGGCTTTCCCCTTGTGCCAGCCAATGGAGCCATGGGAAATGGCAGCCCCAGCGTGTAGGAGGGTCCCCAGATGCTTTTGTTAGCTAAATCTTCATTAGCTAAAGTTGTTAGCATTCATCTGCCACCCATTTAATAGAGGCACCATTTTTGCTGGCCAAATGTTTATAAAATTGATGAAAGAATTAACATTTGCATCTACTTTGTTTCTGAAAAGTGGTTGCTCCATCTTTAATCCTCTGTCCAGGGCACCCGTGATATTTTTGCACAAAAGGGTTGTTTTTGCCTGGGATGGGTGAAGGGGACGGGGGTCTGGGCCACTCGGGTAGTCCTGACAGTCCCTGGATGCGCTTTGTCCTCCGTGCAGATGACAGCGTGATGATCAAAAGCGAGGAGCGCAGTCGCGCGGAGGGGTCCAGCCTCCCCTTGCCAGGCCGTGGGGTGCTGCCTGCAGTGCCTGGGGAAGACTTGTTCCGTGACCCAAAGCCGGAAGGGAGGTGTGACAGGCAAGGCAGCCTCCGGGAGCAGCCGCCGGCCCCTCCCGTGCAAAGGCTGGGGGAGCTTGCCCAGAGCAAGAGGGGCAGCTGTGACCTGCAGGCAGCCCAGCCAGACGCCTACCTCAAAAGTGAACTGTGTGGGTGCGTCGAGGGGAAAGAAGGCTTCGCTGGTGAGGCGGCGCAGGGTTCCTTGCACCAGAAACCCCACGTGGGAGAGGAGCTGTATGGGGAGAGCACAGTGCTGGCCCTTGAGCCCAGGGCCCAGCAGACCTCGGAGCCCTACGCCTGCAGCGAGCAGAAAGGCGCTTTGGACAACCAGCCCTTGGCCCAAGCAGTGGGAAGGCCGCACGCCTGCGCCTTGTGCCCCAAGAGCTTCCGCCTCAAGACCAGCCTGCTGATCCACCAGCGAACCCACACCGTGGGCAAAAGCGACAGTGCGTTCGTCTGCCCCGACTGTGGCTGTGGCTTCAGCCACCAGGGGCAGCTCACCAGGCACCAGGCCAGCCACGCCGAGCGGCCCCACCAGTGTTCGGAGTGCCACAAGGCCTTCAACCGCAAGTCGAGCCTGGTGGTCCACCAGAAGACCCACCGGGAGCGGCCCCGGCCCTTCCAGTGCCCGCAGTGCAGCAAGACCTTCATCCGCAAGCAGCACCTGGACGACCACACCCGCACGCACACCGGGGAGAAGCCCTACCAGTGCCCCGAGTGCGAGAAGCGCTTCGCCGAGAAGTCCAAGCTGACCAACCACTACCGGATCCACACGGGCGAGCGCCCCTACCGGTGCGGGCAGTGCGACAAGCGCTTCGTGCGGGCCCACCACCTCGTGAAGCACCAGAGCAGCGTCCACCAGGCCGGGGCCAAGCTGCACTCGTGCCGGGAGTGTGGGCAGAACTTCAGCCACGCCCAGGCCTTCCTCAGCCACCAGGCCAGCCACGCCAACGGGGAGAGGCGCCACCGCTGCACCGAGTGCCTGAAGACCTTTGCCCGCAGGAAGTACTTGCTGGAGCACCAGCGCATGCACACGGGCGAGAACCCCTATTCCTGCACGCACTGCGGCAAGCGCTTCCGCTACAAGCAGTCGCTCAAGCAGCACCTGCGCATGCACGGGGACCAGCAGCGCCCCGTGCCCAATCCGGAACAGGCCGTGGCGCTCGGCGGCACCTTGGAGAAACCGCCTCTCTTTCCAGCCAATCCCGCCAACGAAACCTGAAGCCGCGTTGGGAAGGCAGAGCAGCAGAAAACCCAAGAGACGGGCTGGGAAGTGGGGAACGGCCTCGCCGCTCTGCTTGCGCTGACTGAGGGTCAGCTGACGGGGTGGCCTTTGAGGCCTAGTCTCCTTCTGAAGGGAGGTCCTTTTGCCAGTCAGGGCTGAACGTTGAGATGGGCAAGCAGTCCCCTGAGTGCTTCAGGCTGGGCCAGCTTCCAGCTTTTTGAAGCACCCTGCACGACCAGGAACCCGGGCCAGTCGCAGAGCGTTCAGGCGAATGCTTAACGGTCTCAACGTTTCATCTCGGGCAGCAGCAGCAGAACAGGTATACACAACAGCAAGCGAGCCTCGACGGTGGCAGTGTGGGCCTGCTCTGTCCCGCCATCGGTTGCCCTCTAAAGGATGGGGGCAGCGTTGAAAGAAGCAGCAGCACTGGGGCAGAGGGGAGCAGTCTTTAACCCTGCTCTAAGGCCTTGCTCCTCGCGCTCAGACCACTGGGGCAATGGGGTGGATTTCTTTGGAAATAATTGTTTTAAGTTCTTGTCGTTTTGGAGTTTCCCAAATGCAGTCTTCGTAGTAGAAGGTGGCACCGTGAAAAAAGACTGGCAGAGGGATGTGAGGGCAAAGCATTTTCCTACCTCTGCGAGGCTCTCAGTTTTCCTGCGAGAAGCCCAACAAGGAGGACATCATGATTCCTAAGAGGGGCAGCACGTGGCAGCTTGGATGAGGCTGGTTCTGTGAATAAAAACGAATGTGGCTGACACACGCAGCTTGGAGCTAACAGGAGAACCAAGACTGCATGTAGCAAACCGTAACCATTGTTCCAGGGCCTGCCTTGACAGCAGTGGCCCCCTTTGCATGCAATAATATGTAGAGTGCCTCTGAGCACGTGCAGTACGCCTCAACACATAATCTCACTCTGCATGAGGAATTAGAACCCAGGGCATCGAAGCAGAGAATGTGCCTCCCTGGCGCAAATCTTCCTGTTTGGAATAAGGCAAATTCGTAGTAGTGGCTCATGCTGAGATATTTTAGGTGGGGGGTTGATTGGTTGGGAGGAGGGGGGTTGCCCCTGCCAAGGGTGCATTTTCCAGTTGATTGAAGTTACTTCTTTTTTGGTCTAGGTTTGGGGGGGGTGTGGCTTAGGAGAAAAATTCTAAATTTGATGTATTATTGAAGGTTCTGTGGTGATCGTGTGGCTCTGTGTAAAAGCTTTGATTTTGTCCTAGAATGAAAAGCAACATAAGATCAGGCCAAAGGCCCATCTAGTCCAGCTACCTGACCTATCAGATGCCTCGGGAAGCGCACGAGACAACAAGATACCTGCATCCTGTTGCCACTTCCCCTGCACCTGGCATTCTGAGGTAGCCTACTTCTAAAATCCAGATTAGACTCTCAAAATTCTTTGTAATGACATCACTTCCAGCCCTAGGTCTTAGAAGGGTCCTGATAGGTGGTCTCGGTGCTAAAACGGTTGGAAACCACTGGAATAGAGAAACAACAGAAAATCCATTCTTCTCTGTTCTGCACTAATTCTTCAGGCCATATAGTGTATTTCTCCAACCTCACCCTATGTCTCTATTTCTTTCTTCTCCCTTGAAGCTGCCCCTCTGGCTCATCTTTATGAAGCCAGGCTTTTGCCCTGAAGTTTGTTTTCAATGGCAGGGCTTAACAATAGGGAATATAAAGTCATGTGTTTCTGAGCACGAGCAGAGTGCCTTTCTTACTAATCATGGATCATGGGAGGTCGTGGCCAACAGCCAGTTGATCAAAAGGGAACCGTGAGTCAAAAGTTTGAGAAGCACTAAGCTGAGATGATTAGCTATCTAGGCAAGTGCCAAGTCTCCATTTCTTACTTGAACACAATTCTTTTATTTTTGGAAATAGTTTTCTCTTATCTTAGTGTGAAACTTTCCAATGTTGTTATCTGAACAGGATGTAATGCTGGATTTTTGGGGGGTTATAAATTGTTCTGGGATTGACCCATAATGGAAAACGACGAATGCATCCTTGTGATTTTGTGAGTTTCTCAAATTCAGTCCAAACCATTTTCATGGTGGCGGGCAGGGGTTTGTGAGAAAGGGCAGAACACTTGAATTTTCTCACGTGTTCAAGGATGTAGTGAAGCAGCCTGCCCATTAAGAAAGCACAGGAGATGGCTGCTCCGGTTAGGATGGTTCTGTGAATAATAAAAACATGGCTGACACATGAACAATGAAAACATGACAGAAACATCAAAGCTGACAGTAGCAAACCTTGACAACTTTTCAAGGGCCTCCACCAATGGTCCTCCTCGCATGCAATAATATGTAAAGAGAGTGCCTTTGTGTGCAGGGTGCCTCGCCACATAGTCTGCATGCGGAATTAGAACTTGGGGCGTCAGAGCGGAGAACGTGCCTTTCAAAAAGAAAGGAAGCTTCCCATTGGCCGTCCCAATCGAAGGGCGCCCTCCCAGGCTCCACAGAGCTGTGGCCCAGCCAGCATCGGGCATGGGACCATCCAAAGGCAAATGCAGAAATTTGGTCCTACCCCTGTGGCTGTGCAGTTATGGATCATCAGGAATGGGTTATTGTTAACGGAAGGGTGTGAATTGAGAGAACTATCAGAACTGTCAAGGAAAACTCATAGAGAGGCTGGCGACTCCAGAAATACTGCTTATAGCTAGGGGCAGTCTAAAATGGTAAAAACAAAATACCACGAAATAGGGCTTAGAAAGCCATAAAACACGATAGCCAGCTCAATTAACAAAATACCACAAAACTTACCCATTGAGCTGGCTGCTGAGCTCTTCTGACTGTGTTTCCAAGCCCCGCCTCCCCACATGGAGCTCTGCTGTTTAATTGGCTGAATTGTTCTGAACATATTCAGAAGCTGCCAAGGCAAATGCATGGTCGAGTCACAGTGTGTTTACTTGTGAGTAGATTACCATACTTTGGAAAGGACAGGCATAGGGGTATGCAACGCCACCAGAATGATCCCAATCTGACAAACACAGGCCCCAAAAACACTTGAGAAAAGTCCTTCCTTCCAAGCTGATAAATGTATTGAACCCCATGGAAAGTGAAACATGTTTGTGTTTACTTGCAAGTAAGCAAATGTTTTATGGGTTCCTTGCTCTGTTGGTGTGCGGGTTTTATCCCCCTGCACTTTAAAACCTGTTTTCTTCCCATAGCAATTCAATGCTCTATTCAATTCTGTTGGTTTAAGTTGCTATCTTCTTAATGTTTTAATTTTGCAATGTTTTAATTTGTGTTTGGTTCATTGTAGTTGTTCATACAAGTAACATGCAAATCTTAAATGGCTCCTGTATGTTTTTATAGTTGTGCTCTTGGGCGGTTATGTCTGTTTTATTGCTGTGGCTATGAATGCTGACAGCCATAAGCATAAGAACACATATATTCCACCTACATAACAGTGATCACACTTGATAAAAATGCTTTAAAACTGATTAAAATATTGATTTGGAGTAAAAACACAACACTGCTTTTGGCTGCTCCTTTTTTTTTGGATACCCCTGTCATGCATGAAAAAATAAAACCATTTTAGACTGACTCAACTTATAGAAAATATAGCTGTAAGATATAGCAGTTGAGCTGACCATTCACAAGGCCTGGTCTCAGGATGGGCAGGTAAGAATGTAAGGACACTCTTGAACCCCAAAGTATCATAACAGAGAAGTTTTGAAGCCCCTTAAGCATCAACATCACCCTGTCAATCAATCTTAAAGCATAATGATGTTTGACATATATCACTATAAGGTATTTTGTTTTCTGTATCCATGTTGATTTGGGTATCTGACCCCAGCATCTCTTTATTGCAAGATCTTGACTCTCTGACTAGGTGTGGTCCACTGCAGCGTTACTCAAACTGTGGGTTGCAACCTGATGTCAGGTGGGTTAGGAAAAGAGGGTATGGACTGGGCAGGTCATCAGGGAGGGCTCCACCCTCGGTCTTTTTGGTCCTGAGAGGACCTTTCAAGAAGCTTCTCTTAAATACACATTACAGGAAGTTTGAAAATAGCTTTTCCAGCTTCCAGAATGGCACTGTCTGGCACATTTACTAGCATCCAAGAGGGCAACCACCAGCTTTCCTTCTTGGCCCCACTCCTTATTGCAAGCCAGGAGTATACAGTAAAATCAGTGCATCAATTATCCAAATACTCCTTTTATTTGCACATCCAGGGCTTGCTAAAATCTTGCTTCAGGGGAGGGAGTGATTTTTTTTTAAAAAGGGAACATCCATGCTCGTGTGTGGCAGGGGTGCATCTATAAGCGAGAGAAGCATGTTCAGCAAGCACTTGAAACAGCTGAGTCCATCTCCTCTTTCCTTTATATTTCCCCACCCTGCTTATTGCATATAACCTTTTAAGTGCAACATTGCAAAGATGAGGCTTGCAGCCCTTTCCCATCTCCCCACAATCTCTCCCAAGTTCCCAGGTCAATGTTGGGGGGGGGGGGAAGAAGAGTGATATTTTTCTTTTTTTAAGCGAAGAGTGTATATGCAGGCTTGTGTGTGAGAAGCAACCTGCAGAAGGATCCCAACCTTCCCATCTATGTTTATTAAGAACTTGAAAGGGTTAAGTCCATCTCTTCTTGTTCCCCCCTTCAAGCATTACAAAGCCAAGGCTTGCTAACCCCTCCCCCATCTCCCCAGTCACATTACGTTAAGCAGGAAGTGATTTTTTTTAAAATCACACTTTCTAAATAAATCACATTTTAGAAGTTGTACTGATCATACGCAGCCTTACGCAAACAGCCCCATTTGGAGAAATGGATGGCGGTGTGTGTGTGTGTGTAAGCCATTAGAGCTGAGTAGGCTTCAGCTGTTCACCAATGTCAATGGAGATAAGTTGGGAAGATGGCAGGGTCAGAGCAACATTGCATAGAATGCGGTGTGGCTGCTTCTGTGTCATTGCTGATCAAGGTGGCAAAGCCAAATTAAGATAGCCTTTTGAGTATTTACTTTTTTCCCTCCATGGGTACAGATTAATGAAAACATAAATTTTTTTAAAAAATTTCAGAAAAAATTGTATTTTTGTTATTTGCATTCCACAAAGCGGAACAGGGGAGACTGAGAAGCTGTGGAAGCCACGATTACACCTCCACTCTGCAGCTGGGGAGTGGAGGCTTGAGGGATCAGCTTTGCCACTCAGCTTCACAGCCACTGTGGGGAGACAGGGCACCCTGTCCTCTATTTATAGCTGGTCACCCTGAGGAGGTTACACAATTTGAAGTCCAGGCACTGCTCATTTGCCACTAGACCAGATCAGTGTTTGGCATTGTTTGGGAAACCCCCTTCAGGGCTCCTAGTTGTCTCTCCCGTTTGTGATACTCTTATAAAATGCCCACAGGACTGATCCCTATTTCAGAAGCAAGCTGGATTTCAACACAGATGTACACCCACTCTCAGTGAGGATGCCAGGATGGGGAAAAGCCCTGTGCAGGTCTCTCCAGGGTGTCACCCACCTGCCTTGCCCCCCCCAGATGGTGGCATTACCGCTGCCAGAGGTGCTGAGGGTCCAGGCCTCCACCTGGCCAGGTGGGGCCTCTGTTGGGCTTGGCCCTCCTGGCTGGCCTAGCAGCAGCCCTACTCCATTCTCTCTCAGACACCCTCAACAAAGTCATTTCTGTGTTTCTTATTTTTATTAAGAAAACTTCCTACAAGCTTGTCACGAACAGAACAACGGGGACAGCCGCCATTACAAGCCTTGTGTGAAGGACCAGGCCTGCTGCTGCTGCTCCTCAGCTGGGGAGCAAGTGCAGAAGGCTGGCATTTGTTCCAACAGGTTGGCAAAGCCGGCAACGGCAGTCTTTTCTGAAGGAAGACTCGTCTGCCACCCCGCAAATAAACCCCACAAGTTGCCAACTTTTGTGCAGCTTCCAGAGGCCAAAAAGGAGGCATGAAGCTTTCAGGGAGAGCTTGCTACAGGAGCTGTGAAACTACAGGCTGTCTATAATGGCACGATCAGACCTGAAGTGCCTCAAAAATCGAGGCACGATACAAGACGTAGAAACCAGAGACAGCCTAGGGAGCCTCCAGTGCCACTGGAGAAACCAAGGCCTGCCTGCTGTCTTTCCTGAAATGGCATCGACACAAAAGGCAATAAGCCAGGAACACAAAAACAACCATTCTCACCTGACTCAAGGTTGTCTCCGCACAAGACAGCATCTTCTGGGGCTGAGGCTAGGTGTGGCCACAAACAATAGCCAAACCTCGCAGCCAGCCAAGTTCTTTCTGGCCAGAAACTGGCAGATGGGCTCTTATCTGCTGTTTCCATGTTTCCGGCCTTCACTTCCAAGCTGCCTCCCTTTCCCCCTGCTCTCTTGCCAGACTTTGCTCAAACCACTTGGTCCTGAGAGCTGAGGAGGGACTCCTCATTTGGGGAGGAGGGCTCCCCCATACCTACCTGCTCCTATCAGGTAAATGGCCCTCACTAATATTCACTTTTCTGGATACATACAGAAGTCAGTCTGTTATTAAGAGATACTTTTACTGAAATCATCCCCCAAGACTGCTTAAAATAAATTATAACACAGAATCAGATGAAGAGAAAAAAAATTGATGCAAAACCTATACAGAAGGAAACCAATGTAGGATTACTATTTCAAACCCTTTTAACAGGAAAAATAGTACAAATAAGTTAACGGTACCCATCAGAATGGACACTTTTTCCAACCAGCTGTCCAGAGTGCAGGAGGAATTGCTGTGTGGCTCAGCTGCCCTCATCAGCCACGGCCAGCGTCACACCCATGGCGGTGCTGAAAGCAGGCCACGCCCCGAGCTTGAGAACGCAGAAGCCTCATCACGTAAGGGACAGCAGGATTTTTCACTGGAAGACATGCCACAAAAGGATCTTCCACTTGCCTCTGTAGTGGGAAATGCAGGGGAAAACCCTGCCCCGTTGTCAGCCCACGGCAGAGGTAATTTCTGGTGGGTCCACCCTGCCCCAGGGGGAAAGCAACAGAGGAAGAGCCACACAGCAGTGGCTCTTCTTCCAATTCTGCCCACTTGGTTGTTGCCAAGGTAATTCTTCAGCCCCCCCACCCCAAGTCTCCACGTGTCTGAGGGGCGAGAAGGAAACGTCCTGTGAAGACTGCAGCAGTGTTGGGGACCTGCACCTCCTGTCTCATTCACATTTCAACCACTCACAGGCCTGAGCGGCCCCCTTTCCGGCCCCCCTTATAATCCTGGCATGCACTGAGCAGGTTCGGCACAGTCAGATACGGCCTGCATTGCACAGCACGTGCCGATGAGACTCACGGCCTCTACACAGTTGGTCTGCCATGTTTCCAACTCATTCACTCACAGCTCATGGAAGCCCCCCTGGATTTAGAACCTGGGGCTACTCTCTTGGAATCATCTTTTGCCCTTCTAGGAAAACTGAAAATGCCTGAGACGCTTGCCGTTGAACAAGGAAACTCTGCCCAAACCCCTATGGAGGCAAGGTCCAAGGCGCATCATTTTGGTGGCGAGGCCGTCTGTGCAGGCATAAAGAAAAGCCATCCCTGCTTTGGGCATGAAGCCAGCCTTCACAGAACAGATTCAAGGTGCAGCTGCTGCTGCTGCCGCCACGTCCAGCCAAGCTGCACCCTTCACTTCCCTTGCCAGTAAGGCTGCTCTGATGGGGCTGTGCTGGTTTGGAAACTATGAGAAAGTCACACTTTCCCATTTGGAATGCAGACACGTCCCCCTCACTGCTTTCATTCCAAGAGCTTTATCTTGTGTGGTGGAAGGCATGGCATGGCTCAGCAGTGACATTCCAAGTGGCAGCACTGAAAAGGCTCCCAAGCTGCAGGCCCCGATACTGCCACAGGCTAGGCCACATAAGGCACATAAGATGGCCAACTGATGCGCCTTTCAGTGCCACAGGAGCACTGCAGAAGATGCTTTGTCACAGCCTCACTCACGCCATACCTATCAAGGGTCGAAGTCCACAGCTATAGGGCCGATTGTGCAGGTCTCCCCTCAAGCCCTGGTTGGATGCAGAAGACTCGTGCTACTGGCCTCACCTACATGGCTTTCAATGTGATAGGAGTGCTGTGGGATGAATCCATGGAAAGTGCCTCCCTCCCAAACATTGAAACAGCACCAAAACAGACACTGTGCAGGCACCCTTGACTCCTTCCCCAGCAGATGACAGGAAGGGGCGGCCCTTGCTCACCCCACCAGCCTCTCAGCCCAGCGGGCCATTCCCATCACTGGCCACAGGGGGCCTGTCCACTCCTTTCGGAGGCTGTGCTGGGCGCTGCGCCTCCTCCGCATGCTTCCTCTTGTGCTCCTCCAGCAGCCCCAGGTACGAGTAGCTCCGTGAGCACCTATCGCAGTGGAAGGGGCGCTCCGTCGTGTGGCAGAGCAGGTGCTCCTTCAAGAGCCCAGGGTGGGCAAAGCGCCGCGTGCACTGCTTGCAGGAGTAAGAGGGCTTCTCGGCGGCGTGCTCTCGCTGGTGCTCGGTCAGGAGCCCGGGGCGCGAGAAGCTCTTCAGGCACTGGCCACACTTGAAGGGTCGGTGTGTGAAATGCGAGCTGATGTGCCCAGCCAGCTCCATGGGCTCGGTGAACTCCCGGCTGCACAGGTAGCAGTGGAAGGGCTTCTGCGTGAAGTGGCCCAGCAGGTGGCTGGTCAGGGCCTCCCTGGACACGAAACTGCGGCTGCAGTAGGGGCACTGGAAGGGGCGCTCTCGGCTGTGGGCCTGCAGGTGCTCCAGGTGCAGCTCTTTCTGGGCAAAGCGGCTGCTGCAAAGGTGGCACTGGAAGGGCAGGTCCAGGGCCTGCTGCTGAACCTTGCTGGCCCCCTCTTGCCGGGACAGGCTGCTTTGGGCCGAGGGCGCATGGCTACATCTGTGGTTGGAGAGTGCCAACTGGCTAAGAAACTTGGCGCCACACTCTGTGCATGGGAATGGCCAAAGCTCCGGGCTCTCCCGGACAAGGTCAGTCACGACCTGCCATGGAGACCGGCTCTTGGTCTGCAGGCAGAGGTTCATCTCCTCGGGGAAGAGCCCCTCCTGCCAGTCGGAGGCCGCCTCATCCTGGGTGTCAACCTGCAGCCTCTGGATGGCAGTGGTGTGCAGCGTCTGGTGCGTGGCAAACGCACCCCGGCTAGCAAAGCTGCTCTGGCACCAATTGCAGGTGAACGGCCAGCCGAGCGTGTGGGTTCTCTGGTGATCTGCAAGCTCAGAGAAGGAGAGGAAGTTCCGCGGGCAGCTGGCACACCGGTAGGCCCTCCCCACCACAGCATGAGCCCGCAGGTGCCGGGCAAACTCCTGGCTGGTCTCCGCCCCAGCTCCACAGTCGTCGCAACGGTGCTTCCAGGCCCGCTGGTGGGTCTTCTGGTGGGCCAACTGCATCGCCCACTGGCTGAAGGTGGCTCCACAGGTGACGCAGGCAAAGGGCTGCATGTCCTCTGAATGCACAGGGAAGGAAAGCTGCTGGCACTGCCGGCAGTCAGGGCAGGTGGCCGGGCCGTGGCCTTCGGGAGTGGGTGGCTCCTCACTGCCAAAGCTCTGGTGGCATTCACTGCACTGGTAGAAGTGCGTTGCAGAACAAGACTTCTCGCGGCTGAGGGCAACCTGCTTCTGGGGGGAGCACTTCCAGTGATCCAAAGGCGAGCACGGGCGTTTCAGCACGCCCTCCAGTTTGATGGGCTGTGTCCCAGAGCCAGGCTGAGGATTCCGAGCAGCATCCGTCCCAGGGCTATGGGAAGCAGTTCTTCTTGAGGAACTCCTGAACAATGGAGACTTGGCATCACCAACATCTTCCTCTAGCTGGACTGTGATTTCATGCTCTGCTGAAATTAAAAGTAAGGAGAGAATGAGAGGGGGACGGGGAGCAGGCGTGACATAGGAGGTGGCTGTTCCCTAAGCTCACTGTTCTGTTTAGCAACTGCACAGCAACAGCCACCCAAGTGCTGGGTGAGCAGCACCATGTGATCAACAGGGAGACAAGGTCTGTGGAGCCCCTGAAGTGGAGGGCTGGTGGCAGAGAGGCCTTGAGTGTCCCACCCTACCTGAAACAGCCATCCAAAACTGAGCCATTAATCAGAGCAGGTGATGAGCCTAAACAAGATTGCCTTGCGGGCTCCCTGAGGTATCTGGTGGGCCACTGTGAGATACAGGAAGCTGGACTAAATGGGCCCTTGGCCTGATCCAGCAGGGCTCTTCTTAAGATCAAGGACTAGGTAGGAAACTCTCATGGACTTATTTTCTGTGAGCCAAACAAGATGTTTCAGTGCATGGCTCTCCCATCACAAGGCTATATTCCAATTAATAGCAAAAACTGAGTGGATGTGAATGACCTCCACCCAATACCTTCTAGTCTGCAACCACCACCCCGGTCTCATGGCTCCCATTTCAGCCTCCATGGAAAATAGAAGGGGAGCAGACAGCTTCGCATTGCTAACTGCAAGAGGGAAAGCCAGGCTTACTCCTAACATAACCCATGCAGCTTGCCTCCTGCCTCGCTGTCTGTGGCTTATGAGCCAGCAGGAAGGCTTTTAATGCTTCCTTTCTTTTGCTCTCCCACCCCAGAGGGCAGCCCTAATCAAACCACAGTTGACGACGCTCTCAGCAATGAATAATTGAGCAAAACCATTTTTCAAACAAAAACTTTAATAAGATTTCTGTAGAGAAAACCCAGCAGGTGTGAAGCTAAGCTGCATTTCACAGAATGTCAGTTTTCAGCAATCGGTTGCTTTTCATTATAACATAAAACATTTACACTGATCAATCAGAGCTCTAATTTTTGGTCAATACACCAACATTAAGCACAGCATAAAGACAGACCACAAGAGGACACATTTACTCACTGCAGAAGGACAAACTCTGGCTCAAAGGAACTCCACCCACCTGCCCATCCTACCCCCATAAGTGCACAGTGACTTCTCTGGGGGAGTTTGCAAAGCACAAGTAACAATTAATTTTACTGCAGACCTCAGATGAATTATTCAGGGTAGCATTCAGTTAAATAAATAAAACATAGTACAAGCAACATAAAAGAAGCAACAACATGCTTTAAAAAGTAGCAATGTGGTCATTGGCTGGAGTGACAGCAGTTGGGCCTGACCAATGCAGCGCTGAAGCCATTCCAGGAATCAGAATTGCCCTCAGAGCCCCTGAAAGCGAGCTGGGAAGGGACCAGGCATGCCTCCCATGAAGGATGCTCTCCAGCCCAAGAGCCCCTCTTCAGGGCACGCAGCTGCCACCCCTCCAATGCAGGGGGCACCCAGGGAACGGCCTCCAAAGTGGGCCAGGCTCACAGGCAGGGGTGTTCCCCTGCATGGAGGCAGCGATTCTGGAAAGCCCAGTGCAGGCCCTTTCAGGACTTAGGGGGTCAAAGCAGCCCCTCAAATGGAGTCTGGAAAGCAAACTGCTAAGCAGTGAGACTAGGAAAGGGCTTGCAGTGTACAATCTGGATGGCTCCAGTCACAGCTGCAAGAGCCACATCCCAAACCACCACTGAAGTTTCCAGACCTCCCTTCAAGGGCCTCCCCAGGCCACGGGCATTGCAGTAACCCTGATGGAACCAACAAGAGTATAAACACAACCAGCCTGGTTTCCGGTTTCCGAAGTCGGCTAGGCAGTCCTGGGCCCACCGCTGCTACTTGAACATGGAGAAGCACCCCCAAACTGCAAGCCTGCTGCTTTAAAGGGGAGCAAGATCAGGCTGGCCTTCAGAAGCCCCAACCAACAGGACCAGATTCAGCACTAGTTTGTTCAGCTGGCTTTGTTTAACTCCAGACACTGATTCAGGGTTTCCTGACAGAAATGACTGAGCGTCCTCTACATACTAGGTTACACCCAAGCCTAAATCTTGGGAAGCTCTCTCTTCACGGCTTCTGTGGATGTTTAACAACATGGGGGACAAGGGCGCCTGTATTCCCATGGACAAGAACCCATGTGCCAAAGGCCATGGGATGAAGCTGAAGTTTCCCAGAGGGACTTCCTGGGCCCTATGACCAGCAAAGGAAGAGTCATCACAGGACATTCCCTCTCAGTCCTATCTGAGCCAGGAGGCCCAGCTGGTCAACAGGCTCCCACCCTCCCCATCCTGTGTCCCAACAATGATAATCCACCAGGACAACCAAGGCAGGTTCAGTAACCAGGTTCAGACTAGAGCTAGTTGGCACTATTTAAAGCAGCTTGGAGATTTTCAGGTGGCACAAGCTGAAGAGCATCCTAAAAAAGTGACAGCAGGGACAAGCTCTGAAAACCAGCACATGCAGCTACGGCAGAACAGTAGCTGGTGATTCCATCTACCAATCCCCTTGCAAACCTGCCCAGCAGCCCTCCAAGGTCAAGCCTGTTTGGTTACTCAAAGCACTGATGTAGTGCCATCTTGCCACTGAGCAATTTCTTACTGGCTAAGGATCATCTCTCTGATTAACCCAGGAAGAACCACCAGATAAGACGAAACAGCAGCAGTGAACTTGAATGAAAAAAAGATGAACAACTGCCCACTTCAGAGGGCTTTCGGAAACTATTTCACACACATCCCTGAAAGCATTTTTATCATGGAAATCAAAACAGCCAAATAGTCAGGGAAACACTGCAAGCCACATATTCTGATGGATGTGCTGTCCTCACACTGGCCAATGTGGGAAGAGAGTGTGGTTTGTGCATACTTCCAAGTCAGGGCAATCTCTCTCTCTCTCTCTCTCTCTCTCTGAAGAGTCCCATATCACAGTCTGGTTGCTTCTCAAAGCCCAAGCAGCTTCAGCACTGCATTCCTCTTGACTTTTTGAAGCCCAGTTGACTTTTCAGGTGGGATCATCCCCTCAGCAAGATTCTGCTCACAAGAGCTGCTTTTGTGAAGTTGTCCTGGATTTCTATCGTCTTCGATGGTGCCAGACCATTTGGCCATCCAAAAAGGCAGCTTCTGCAATTTTTTTTACACCACCACAATGTGATGAAGTCTTCACTATCCAAAACAGCTTCAGGCAATGTCTCTGCACAAGGATCTTCCCTCCACATGGGACACTTATTTTCAATGTGTCAATGGGAATACTTAGCAAGAGCCTGACCTGGTTGCTTCTTGGTTTCCCATTAAGAATTTGGGCTCAACCTTGCACCAAACAAGATACAACAGAACATATGAAAATGTGGCTGTTGTGAAGATGCAGGCCATTTCACAGCTGCTGAGTTGTTAGCAGGCCAAACGGAATATGTTTTTGCCCAGGGATCTTGGTAGGCGGTTCTATGTTTGAGTCCCCCATCTGAATTATATCACATGTAAATAACATCAAATGGGCAGTGTGAACCCATGGCACTGTGCAGAACAGGTCTTGCTGTAAAACCCTTTTTGGGCCCGCTCTGTTTTTTCTGGCACAGCTCACAAAGCTTCAGGTAAGTCATTACAGCTTCAGCAGTAACATTTTTATACTTACGACTCAGTTCCTTCAGCATCCTGGTCCGACCTCCATGGCCAATTGCAACATGTGCAGTGTGAAGAATATCGAACAATTCCTCATACTGAACAAAATACACAACTTCAGTATGCCCAGGAGACACGGGCACCACTAACTTCTCTTCTGCACCAATGGTGAGAACGTTGAACCGTCTCAGCCGCCGATAGTGCTTGCCTTTTTTGCTTCGAAGCCTCTTTGCCTCTTTGACTTCTTCAATCAAAGTTCTGTATCTGTCATGGTTAATGTAACTGTTGTTGTCTTCACGCTTGGTTGACAGGATCTCCTCCATCATTTCATAAAAACGTCCTCGGTGTTGCTCACGCAGTACATGCTCCATGTTGCCAGCAGCATCAACCCAAGGCAGAAAGGGGGCTGGACCTGAGCAAAGAGGAAGCTCTTACTCTGTGGCCCCAAACCAGGATCTCTCTGCCAAACTGGGGAGCCTTCCTGAATATGTTGGGACTGCTCAAGGAGACCATTCCCCTGCACAGATCAGCCACCTCAGCCCAGGGCCCGAAGTTTTTCACCCTGAGGTTCACTCTTTTGAAGAGACACAGTGTGGAAACTGGACATGGACACCAGCATGTGATCTGTGAGCAGGGACTGAAGTTTACCCTTTGGCTCTAATCCAAAGTTTGTCCCAGAAAACCCACATGGAGGCAAGGTCCTGGAGGTACATGCGCACAAGAGCTCTTTAACAGTGAACAGAAACATGATCCACGAGATCTCGTCCAACTCTCTACACACTCACTATAGCTGAAGGAGCACACAGTCTGCGAGGGAAATAAACCTATAACCATGATCAAGCATCCACATGCACATCAGGTCTGTCTTTTGTGTACTATGGAAAGGAATTGCAGGTGTGCTGTGCTTGCAGACTTGGCCTTTCCATAACCAGGTGGTTTGTGGTCCTCAAGATCGTGGCCCATTCTGGAGTTGTTTTCTGCAAGCAAAATAATTGTCTGCCAGAGGTACTAGCGCTTCTCATAGCAGGGTCAGAGCTCAGGTGCGCCAACTGCTGCAAATAACCACCCTGAATAGACTCACACATATTCTGTGGCCGATTCCCACTGCACACTCTCACCTAACTTCCAACTTTCTCAGTATTAGCCTCCACCCTGTCTCCCCCCAGTCAACTCACACACACACACACGCTCCTAGACTTTGATCTACATCACTCTGAACTGAGCTATCGAGGGACAGCTGAATTTTCTTCCCGCATTCACAAACGCTTTCCCAATATAGTTTCCAGCATTGTATTATTTTGCCTTCTTCCCAGACTACTGTAACCCCAGCATAATTATCTAGGGGAGCGGGTAGCAGGAGAGAGAGGAAATTAAATCAGCCCTCTTCCAACTCACCACACAACTGGAGTATGGTACATATATTTAGAAGGGTAACACTTAACAGAATGTAACTTGAAAAATGTGCACTTTGCTATTATGAACATCGCTTCTCTTAATAAATATTGGACATTTGTCTGTAAATTAGGGATGGTATTAAGATGTACAAATATGTTTTGAACTTCACATTTTTAGAGGCCAATTGGGATGTTTTCAAGAACATATGTCAGAAAGGAGCTGCAAAACATGAAGGGTTGGATGATACCAGAAGTTGAACCCAAGTCCAGTACCACCAGGAGAAATATACCATCACCCAGCACTTCATCTCACCTATCCAGGTTAACTCACAAAAGCCAGAGAGCAGGAAAGAAGGGACAGCCAAGGTACAGTGCCTGGAGAGTATTCCAGCCACAACATCAGCCAGGGAAGGCCAAAAAAACAACCCCTGCCCACGGAAGGAGCCGAACAGGGCTGGAGAGCTAAGAAGGAAACTGTCTTGCACCCTCCTCCAAGTACATGTACAAAGAAATGGTGGACAAGAGGGCCACTAATAGAGCCACATGTTTGCTTTCCAGTTGAGCCCAACACAAATGCATGGGGTCTATTTTAACATCCCAGTTAAGCTGCTTTTCAGTGCTCAGGAGCCACTTTCCCCTGCAAATCATGTCTCTACTCAACAAACACCTTTACAATGCTTTTACAGGTCCTTAAACGGCACAGTAGAGTTGCTGGTCTGTCACCCAAAATGAAAATCATGGGAGTGGGGATGATTTTGACACTGAAAACTGGTAAGGAAATGATATCTCTAATGAGAAGTTGCATGGCACGGGTCTGACCCTCTCTGGTCTCTTAAAAGGAACACCAGTAAGTGGAGCCATGGTGAAAGGACACTTGGTGCACAAAGAGAGCACTTGGCACAAACACACTCTTGTCCCTCACTATATGTACGGCAAGATATGAGTTTTAAAGAGAGATAACAACATATTGCTTGTATTCTGCCCTAGGAAGGCCCCACAAACACCCACCCACCTAGAACTTCTACCTCACCATCCCAGCAGGGGAAGCAAGCCCAATGCACCAAACACAAGTAAGATGGGGGGGGGGGGTTCCATGCCACAATGTATTGATGCTGCTTCTGCCGCCTCTAGTCCCTGCCTGACTTTTCATGATTATCACAGGTGTCTCTGCTAGCAAATGAGTTGCCTGCCATCCATCCTGTCTTCTGCAACACCTATGATCACCTGCTTATTTTTGGCAAATGCCAAAAACTCCAACCATTGCTACTGCTGGCAAAACACTCATCTGAACCCCTTCTGTTTTTCAGGACTGAACAAGGGGCTGAGCATTGATCCCCTGCAGTATTCCACCGCAGCCCCTCCCCAGAGAGGGAAAGGTAGTGCTCTGAGCCACCATGCTGCCACCCCCTCCAGGATACCACTGCACAGACATTCTGGTGGCACCACTCTCCCTGTATCTCAATTTGATCCTCACACGCAAACACACGAGGCAGATCCCAAGGGAAGCCAACAGCCTACCTGGAGTAAACCGTGTAAGCCCAGCTGCTGCTTGGTGAGGTTGCTGACTTACTTGTTCCAATCAAGCCCCCGCGGTTTTGCAAACTCCATGAGAGACTGTGAACCAGCTGGTACAGCCAGACTTCACTGGCACCTGGCACTTGGCTGCCTACTGGATAACTGGTGGTGGCACAACAGCCCTTCTGGAAGGACATGACTGGAAACCCCACATGCATTTCTCTTTTAGTGGATGCTTTGGCACTGATACAGACAGGGGCCCCTCTGTTCTGAGTCTGCAGAATCCTCACTCTGTGACATTTTGGAATCCAGGGGAACAGGACGCCTCTCCGTGATCATGCGCCCCACGGAAAGTAGCAAAAGCAGCAGCATACTGACAGCCACCCTGGCAGGGGCCAGCTATGCAGCAAAGGGGATGGGATGTGGCCAGCTGAGCAGGCCACTGCAGTAGGCACGCTGTGTCACAGGTCAGCCCAATAATTGGTCCATGCAGTGCTCCCTCTGATAGATCCATGAGTCTCAGCATCCCAGCCAGGGGTGTCTGATTGCAGCGAGGTATCCAAGGCCAGACAGGGTTCTCTTTGCCGTTTTCCTGTTGTAGCTGTTAATGAGCAGCTTTGTGGAGTGGGCAATGCGGGTTCTAGACCCACTTCCATCTCTTCTTTTGTCCCTGCCATGGGTGTTTCTGGCCAATCAGACTTGCTGGAGAGGGCAAGTCCCTTGGCTGGGCTCAAGCCTATCTCGACTCACACCTAGCCTATGTCTCTAGGCAGTGGGCTCTTGCGTTTACTAAGGAATTCAGGATTCCCATTCTGGATTATGTTAGGGCAGTAATAATGCTGTGGGAGGCCAGAATCTGCAGGCTGGGCCAGAAACTTTGCCAGCACAGTACTCTTTGGAGGAGCCAGTCCCACCCAGAGGAGTATCCAAGGGTCCAAGACCCGCAAGAGTAAGAAGGAGGCTTATTTCATCTACTTACCAGTACTGGGGCCTTCGCCTAAGAGAATCGCCTCTTGCACACATGGGCCCTCCTGCAGTCCAGTCAATGATCCTTCATCAACTGTGACAGTCCGATATTCTGTCCAGGAAAAGAAAGGTTACACTGAGATTCTCTCCTCCTCATTTCATCACAGCTGAAGCAGAAATATCTTGGAGAAATACTCCAGAAGCAGCTTGGTAAAGGACCAGCCACTGAATCGCAGAGAAACACTAGCTGCCCATCACAGGGAGAGCTCTGCTCAAGAAATGCATTCCTGCAAGGAAAAGACTCGAGTGAGGACAAGAGCAGGTCTTACCCAGACCAGCACTGTGGCACAGATCCCCGTCGTGGTCGTCCCCTGGATCAAAGCGCACCTCCTCCACCTCCTCCTTAATCCACAAGGAAGTCTCCATTGCATCAGCAGGAGAACCTACACAGAGGAGAGAGGGCACAGAGCATCACTCTTCTCTGACATGCAGAAGTCTCACACAGGGCCTGGGGACAAGAGAATCTACAAGATGCAGAGAGAGGGATCAGAAATAGAGGCACTAAGCAGGCGGGAGGCTACACTGAAGGAGGGCACAAGAGGCCTGGAGCCCAGACGGAGCACAAGTCGAAGGAAGCTGGAGCAGGCTATAAAGTACAGGAGAGAGACCAGAACACATGGAGGTGAAGGAAGAAAGATTATGGCCACACGAGGCAAAGCAAAGAGGCATGTTGAATTCCCACTTAACGTTCCCAAGAGACTGAGAGCACTGCAAAAGGTATCTGTGGTAAGAGAATTGAAAGAGGGAGAGGAGCCCCTGAAGGTGGGCCCCACACATTTCTTCAGCAGCCAACTGACCAACTGAGGACCAACTGAGAACAGGACCAACTGAGAAGCAACCACAATGAGCATCATACTCTAAGACGGGACCTGCCAGGCTCCCCTGCTGAGTGAGCAGCCTACTCACAATGCTGCCCTCCTTTAACCCAGCAGCTTCCCACAGGGCAGGGAGGGCCCACATTGGAAGAGGGGATCCCACAAGTCTGGAACATGCTTGTGTGCCAAGCACTCACCTGCACGTGAGCCAGGGCTGACCTCTCTTGTCTCCTCAGTGGGTCCAAGATCTGCACAGGGTGGTTCCTCTGCCTCTTGTTTCAGCCACAGAGAAACATCCACTGGAGCAATGGGGGAATCTGTGCAGAAAAACAGAAAGAAGCACTGATCACGAGTGGTCGGCACAGTGCGCCATGCACTTCCCACAACCTGATGGTCACAGTCCCCAGGCTTCATGACATGCTCAAGACCTCTCAGTTCCCTTCCTAACCAAGGTTATAGGAGACTCTTTTCCTTTCAAGCCTGGATATGCAGCCCGCCTCAAATTATGTCAGGGCTGAAAAGATTCAGGTCTATAGATTAGTTGAAGCAGCCATAAACAAGTCAGCAACTTTGGAAACACAAAGCTGGCTTTCCAGTGCAAGAACTCTCTTCCTCCTCGCAGAGGAGAGTGCAATTAAAGGGAACACATGAACCATTTTCTGCTCCTGAAACCCCACAAAGAAATCAGCATTGGAGACAGGGTCATGCCCATGTCCAACAATACATTTTGGACGATCTAATCAGAATGCAAGTCATACATTGCCATCCTAGATTCCCAAATCTACCTGCAAGTGTCACGTAAGTAGGGGTGTGTTTTTTGGTGATATTTTTTCCAAATTTTTTTGATTAGTAAAGCAAATTGCGATGTATGTGTTTTATTCTACATTCTCATTCCAATTCTCATTCCTATTAATTTTAAATGCTTTAAAAGTGTACTAGGTGGGTGATATAGTGGCAGCAGATGCAGCCACAGTATTGTTTCTCAATGGAAAAGTAATCCATTTTAATTTCTAGAAAACATCTTAAACAGCAAAATGCAATTTTGTGTTTTTATTCAAATATTTTAACCCCCCAAAGGTGGTGTTTTGTGTTTTTATGCGGTGTTTTACAAAAAAACTACCCCTACAATTAAGTAATAAGTTTGTCAACACAGTCACTTGAAAGGTGAATGGAAATTGAGTATTTTTTTTTTCAGTGCTGTTAGTAACATCCCCATCATGGGCAGACAGCAAAACGATTAAAGGAGAAAAGATCTCAGTTCAGTATCTTGTAACACACCAGTGCCACGGTCACGGTCAGTGCTGCTCCCTTCCAAGCCCCCAGGGCTCCTCTCATACAGCTCCTCCCCTTGCTCTATCCTGGTCAGGATCTCAGGCTTGGCAATGGCATAATCTGTTCAGTGGATGAGAGAGATCATCATTACATATAGCCGATTAACATTAGATGAGGATAATTGTCAAAACATGCAAAGAAACTCGCCTTGATTCTTAAATGAACAGAGTTGACAGGTCATGTGAAGAAAGGAAGGCAAATGTGGGCACACAGACCCAAATGCTACTGCCTCATTCTGGATCGCCCTGCAAGGTTACCAGTACCTGTGATATCTGGAGGCTTTCGCCCTATGAGCAGGTTGGAGAAAAACCACTTTTAATAAGCTGTAAGGTAAAATGCCAGGAATGGCTGCTCCACAACTGCCCTAATCCAAGTGCCCCTCGAAGCGCACCGTTCAAGCCTCCTTGCTCTCTCAGCAACACAAGGTAAAGAAACTACATGGACACAGTTTACGGTACAAGACAGACATCAGTAGAGGCCTCACCCAGAGTCCCAGCATCATCAGTTCTCTAAGGCCTCCCAGGTAGACAGAAGCACTTTCACTGCCAGAGATCCTTCTGTTGTACCCCTGCAAGGTGTTTCAATGTGCAAGGCATGCTGGCTACCACTAGACTCCACCACCCCTTGCTCTTGAGAGAGGATGGCTACGTTTCCAGAGACAAAACCCAGGCACAGCCAGGAGCAGGCACTAACTCAACCGCTCCCCATGAGAATTCCCTATGGACTCATGACTTAGGCTCCCTGAGAGACTCCACTTACTTTGTCCTCTCACTGCCAAAAAAGCACAGAGAAGCAACAGACATGCACAAGCAGCAACTGCTAAAAGACCAAACCCTGCTCTTCTGGCTGAGCAGAGGATTGTGCAGGAGACTCAGAGGGCTCTTGCTCCTGTCTCCCAAAACCACACTGGCTCTCAAAAACTAGAAATACTGTTGAGCCAAAGAGAAGACTGTTCAGTCAGCCCATTACAGATCACCTGAGATCATAGAATGCTGGAGGTGAAAGGGACCCTGGCGGTCATCAACTTCTACCTCTACCAGTTCAGGCAACTGCTTCAGCATCCTTAGTAGGTGGCCATTCAGTCAAAAAGGGGAGCCCACAGCTGTTCCAGTGCTGGACACTCTTTACAGTGAAGAGAATCTCTCTCAGGACTTGCCTCAACCTACTCCCTCTCAGTTTCAACGCTTGGTTCTATCTAATCCTGCCCTCAGGTGCCAGGAACAATGGATTCCCTTCCTTCAATGCACCAGACCTTCAGCCCCTGGAAGGCAGCTACCATTTAGTCTTGTCTTGGTCAGGCTAAACGTATCAAGCTTTTTAAACTGTTCCTCAGAGGATTGTTTCAGACCCCTTGTCATGTTAGTTGCCCTCCTCTGAACCCGCTCCAGGAGATCAATGTTCTAATCCCACAGATACGAGGAAAAAAAAACACCCTTACCCAGTGAGACCAGCGTCTCATAGTTGCTTTTCATAACCATCTTATACAGCTCCTTCTGCAACTCATCCAGGTCTCCCCATTCCTGCTCATTGAAATGGACCGAGATGTCACCAAAAGTTACTGGGACCTGGAACAACAGGAATGACAAGCTCAGGACTTTCTTCCCTCCCAGTCCCTTTGTCTTACTACTGGAAAGGAAAAAAAATACTTCCAAGCTATCATAGAAGGAAACTGACAGAAATTATCCGCTATACATGTGAAGTCCTACCCAAAATAATCTACCTCAGAATATTCCTTTTGGTCATCCTGTTAAAACAGCTCTCTTTCCAAAGGGTTTCAGCATCTTGCAATATTAGAAACTCAGTAACTGACAGAAAATTTTGGAACATCACCAAGGCAACCATTTGGGAATCCAGAAAAAGACCTGGAGGGCACACAAATGTAACCTCCTGTTGGATCTTGTAGGGCACTGCTATACCCTAGGGAAGTAAAAATCCCTCTTCCTCTGGCTCTCTGCAACTGAGACAAAAAACAAGAAATGCTGCTCCCTAAAAGAAGGAACATGGATGTCCAGCACTCTGCTGTCACAGCACAGAAGACTGCAAGCCTAGTGGTTTCCTGCAACCCACTGTTTTCCCTGCATTTCTATTCTTAAGGGCTGCAAAGAAATGCAAAGACCAGCTGTGGGTGGGGGGAGAAAAGACACCAGGATAGGCTTCTAATGGCTCCAGAGAAGGTGGTTCTTTTTTCTCTCAGTCATTCCTGGCAGCTGAAGTCCCAACAACTGTGCCTGTAACTGCATTAACTTGTATAATTTGAGTAGTGTATAGAAGATGAAGAATCTCGGCCGGCCAGCCCATGCATGTTTTGGATTTGTGGCAGAACAGTCCCTCTAACCTTAGGCGTTTCTCCCTTCACACTTGGGGGCAACCTCAGGATCCAGAAGTTCCGGTTCTTCAGCAGGTTCTCCACATTCTCCAGCCTCCTCTGCAGCTGCTCATACTCCTGGACCAAAGTTCCCAACATGATCCATTTACTGTCCTGCTGGTTTTCCACTTCAGTCGTGGTCTTCTGACAGCTCGCCAACAACTTCTCTGCTGCCCCCATCCTCCCTTCCAGGTGCAGCAAGCGCGTGGTGTGGGCATCCACTGTCTTGTCTATCGCTTGGATTGCAGCCACTGCTGGCCACATGGACGTCTCCGAAGTCTGCACGTGCATCTCTCGTGTTGTTGTCTGCTTAGGGTTCACAAGGGGCTGGAAAGCCAACAAGGGCTTCTGCTCCTTATCACACTCCATAGCCTGCTGAGCAAAGTGAGAAACCTCCAGTCAGCGGCGATCTTGCCTTTCAGACAGCATGCATGGCATTCAGATTCTCTCCTGCTTAAACAAGACTTTTAAACAAAAGCCACACAGAAAAGGGAAAGAATTAAGCATTTCCTGTGTGCACGCGTGTGTTTAAAGTTGTCTCTTTCTTCTATACCCAGGTCTCCTAACTTTTCAACACAAGGGCCATATTATATATGGGCATTTAAATGGTAACCCTGGTAGTCTCTGGAACAGAACTGCAGCAATACCCAGGTTTCACTGTATTTATACCCCCTCAGCAGGTTGCTGTGGGCTGGCCCACGTGCCAGATAAAAATCTTATGGAGGGCTGATTTGGCCCTGAGGCCGGGGTTTTGAGATCCCTGTTCTATACTAGCCCCATTTTGAATTTTACTAGTGAAATTTGTTAATGAATAGTCTACTGCACATTAGTAACTGCTATTGCATTAATTATTTTTTTTTTTGTATTTTGTGATCTTAAAACAAAGTTTTAAAAAGTCAAAGACAGCAACGCTTTTTGGAATGGGCTGGCATTTCAGGCCCTGTGAAAGCACAGAAATCGTTGACGGTTTGCCAGGGCCGAACCTCTTTCCTGTGACTTGCTGTCCCCGCCAGAATTTCACTTCAAGTGGACACAAAGCAGCATTTAAAACAAGGCCCGACAGGGCTGTTGGCGGCCTCTCCGCGCGTAACAGAAACAACAGAACGAGAGACTCCGAGTTAACGGAAACGCTGAAGGGCGGTTACCCCCGCCTCAGACCCTGCTCTGACCAGACCCGCGGCGTGGGGAGCCCCAGCCAGGCAGCCCCGAAGCTGAGGCCGTTGAAGGCGCCGCGAGCCTCAGCGGAGAATCCGCCCGCGAAGCGCCTCACCCGCCCGCTCGCCCCGGGACCCTCCACCTCCAGAGCCCGACACCGGCGGGCGGGCGGGCCTGCCGGGGCTCAGACCGAGCCCCAGCGGGGAGGGGGCGCCCCTTGCTCTTATGGACCGCAGCTACGAGGGGAGGATGGCATCCCGGCCCTGCAAGCCGCGTCGCGGGAGAACAAAGAGGCTGCCGCCTTCCCTCACCTGGTCAGGCGACGCTCGAACGCGGAGACACCGGAGACCCCCCTACGAGTGGAAGGGACGGCCACCTGCGCGTGCGCAACTGGCGCGGAGGGGGCCGCTGCGGCCCACCGAGATGAGAAGCCCCAGAGCGGCCCGGATCCCCTCAAGACAGACTTCCGGCTTCCAGGAGGTGGATTCAATGGCGGCGGAAGTGAGGGTCGGGAGGGCGCCTGGGACCCCTCCCTGCTCAGGGCAGAGACCTCCGCCTGCTCCCGCCGCCCAGGGAGCGGGGTCCCTCCCGCGGCGACCATGCGGGGCAAGTGCTTCAGTTGCCGAACAGAGAAAGGGGAAACGTGGGAAAAGGCCTCCCTGCAGGAGCCCGCGCTGTCGTCGGCTGGGCACAGAAGGGTGAAGGCAGAGGGCTCTGCTGTGCGGCTGGTTTTTGATAATTGACAAAGAACGCCGCACTGCTGGTGGGGGGTTCACATCCTCCAGTGGCCCTACTAATCAATGACCCGCCCGCCCCCTAACTGCCATTGCACAGCTATGGACCATTCGTGGCACACCAGTGTGCCATGGCACACTGGTTGAAAATTGTTGCTCTAGGTTAGTGAGACTTACCTTTGCAGAAGCTGTGCTGATTCTCCTTCAGCCAGGCTCGTTCTTCTAGATGCTTTGTTATTTTCATCTTTCATTACCCATAAGAACACAAAAAGAGTCCCACTGGATCAGGCCAAAGGCCCATCTAGTCCAGCTTCCTGTATCTCACAGTGGCCCACCAGGTGCCTCAAGGAGTTCAGTAGACAACAAGATGCCTGCATCCTGTTGCCACTCCCTTGCACCTGGCATTCTGAAGTAGCCTACTATTAACGTAAGGAGGTTGCACAACCCATCATGGCCTATAGCCCATGATGGACTTTTTCTCCAGAAGCCTTCTACACCTTCTACCAGTTTACCTGGAACAGCCAACTAGTCTGTAATTTCTTGGATCTCTTTTTTAAGACAGATGATATGCTGGCTACCTTCTAGTCTTCTTGCACAGAGGGTAATTTAAGGTTGCATATTTGTGTTAGACAATGAACGTTTTCAAGCTCATATCCTCACGGATAAGGAGCAACCTTTTTTTCTTTTTCAGAAAGTTCAACTGCTCAGGAACCCTTGCTCCCCAAGTTAACCACAAGGGCCCAAGGGTTGGAACTCTTTAGCCAAACCTCTGAACGCTTTGTATGGGAGGAGGAAACCAGCCAGCTCCACTTGAGTAGGTCAGGGCCAACTCGTCAGTTTCTCTACTGAGTTTCCCTGACCCTGAGAGTGTTCTGCAAAGCAAGTGAAGGAGGGCTGGAAAAGGCACCACCTACCAAGAAACAGCCCTATCTTCTAGTGGTACAGGATGCGCCTCAACCAATCTCATGTCATTTGCTCAAACACAACCTGGCTTCAGGTCACTAAAGGGAAGTTGCCAGCTAGTGGATCACACCAACTTGTTTGACAGCTTGTGAGGTCACAAACTGACTGCTGAAGAACTCCCAGCAAGGATCCCTGCAGCCTGCGTGAACAAGCAAGAGACTGGCAGAGACTCAGCCCCATCACCAAACAAAGCAGCCGCCATCTATTTGAAAACTTCCCTACCCCACCCCTCTCCTCCCCAAAAGGAGGTGCCCAGGGCTGCTCAAGATCCAACGTTTTTAAAGCACTTGCGGAAGAATCCTACCAGGCAGGCAGGCGGCATCTGGCAACACACGAGCCACTGCAAGACATGCAGTCTGGGCCACCCTGGGCCACTGCTTCTGCCAACTCACTGTAGGAAGCCTCAGTCATGCCCCCAGAGAGGCCTGTTCCACAAAGGAGGAACATGTGCAGGTGTGACTGCTAAAGCTCAGATTTCTAGCGTAGTTGCAGTTCCATGCCAAGGCTATGGATGTCAAAAGGGAGGAAGCCAGGGCAGGGGAACAATACAAGAGTTGCCACTTGAAAAGGAACTGGATAGGATGGCAGACCCCACCCACGCCTCCTCATCTCAATTCCCTCCTCTGCTTTCAAGCCTTCCCCAGTTTCTGTGTCTTGCTGACATTTACTCCACAGCCAGTAGGACTAACCAGACTCTTCCATTCCACAGAAGTCAAGATTTGCCAGCTCCAAAGTGTAGGGGCTATACAACACACCTCTCCTAAGATGGGATAAGCAGGTTCGGAACTTCCCTCAGTGCAGACAGTCAACTGTCTATGCACAGAACTTCTTTCCACAGCCAGAAGTCTGAGGGAGGATGTTCTATTGCTGATGCTCCCCAGCTTCGTTCACTGCTGCCACAGAACTATTAGGGCCACAGGAACACCTGCGAAGCAGAGACCCCACCCTAGGAGAAAGAAACAGGTGCCTCCGCTTTTGGTCTTGTGTTTTCCAGAGGGTAACAGGGGCAGAAGCCCCTCCATTTTGGCATCCTTCTGCCAAAATGCACCAATGCTGAGCAGGCAGGATCAAGTAGATTTTCACCCAACACCTGCTGTCACAACATTTAAGAATGAGGTTTAAGAATCACTCTCTGGCAAGAAATGTTCTGCTGCTCCTCTCAGGAGTGGAAAGGGATTGCATCAACCAGGCCATGATCGTAGGACAGCAGCAGCAGCAGCAGCATGTTAACACAGCCCTTGCCCATTTGCACCCTTGTAGCACCTTGGGAGGCAAAGGCACTGCTGTTTTCTACATGTAATGGGGGAAAATGAAGTTGAGGAAGCAACTTTCTGAAGGAAGACCAGCAAGCCCCAGATTGGCCAAGAGATCCAGAAGAAATTCAACAGTGTGGTCTAGGCAAACTGCCAATAGTTACTCTGGAAAAGGTTTCTGGACCACAGCTGGACAATGGCCCTTGCAGCTGCTTCTCCAGAAAGGCTAGACTGGTGGGCAACAGAGATGGTCTCTCTGCCTCGCCTCTAGGCCAACTGGAGCCTTCCAGCAGGGCCTAGGTAGAGCACGTCACTCCTTTCACAGAGTCTAACAAGTGGACTTTCATTGCAACTTTAAAAACCGAAATCATTTTGTCATCCCAAGAGGTAAAGAAATACTCAATGTACTTGTTTGTCCAAAAGATCCAATTTCTACAGAAAAATGTTCACCAACCATCAACACTCAGCTCTCTTTTTTCCCATCATTTCTAGTTTATTTTTCAGTTTCCACAGAACAAAAAAAAAATCCAGAAAATATATAAAAGTGTTCCTTTTTCCTAGTCCACGTGTACAGGAAGGGGAAAGGGTGCACCCTCTCTGGATCCACAGCAATCTGTCTCGGACATTTCCCGAGTGAGCATGTTCTGGTGGCTCAGGGCTACACGGCAAGGCTGGGGAGGGGCAGCTACAGTATTGTACACGCCAAACCAGACAGAAAGACAATCCCAGAAGCACTTCGCTACTCATGACTCCACCGCTGTAGTCCCTCTGACCGATCCCTAGACAGTCCCTCTTCATTAAACAGAAACGTTCAAATTGCTATCAAAGTACTGAGCCTACAGGACCCTAAGCTCCAGGTGAGAGGGAGGCTACAGAGAGGCTCCTGCCAAGCCCTGTGTGTCCATTTCTGAGGTAACGGTTGATTCCCCCCCATCACACCCCCAGTGGGGCAACTGCAGAGCTGCAGCCGGGGAGGGGCCTAGATGAAGATGGCATCCAGGAGGGCCTCCCGGACGGCGGTGCCCATCAGCCGGTTCTGCTCCCGCAGGTGGATCTTCTGGTGCTGCAGGAGGTGCTGCTTTTGTGTGAAGCTCTTGTCGCACTCGCCGCACCGGTAGGGCCTCTCTCCAGTGTGGATCCGCTGGTGCCTGACCAGATCCGAGGGGTGGCTGAAGCTCTTGCCGCAGTACAGGCAAGCCAGGGAGCTGCCGCCCCGCCCCGAGTGCAGCCTCTGGTGGGTGACGAGGCTCTTCTTCTGGGAGAAGCTCTCGGGGCACCTGTTGCACTTGTAAGGCCGCTCCCGCCCGTGGCTCTTCTGGTGCTGCCGGTAGGCAGACTTGAGGTTGAAGGTTTTCACACACTTGGTGCTGCCGTACGGCTTCTCTCCTGCCGGCCCTCGGGGAAGGGACTTGAGGTTGTGACTCTGCTTGAAGGTTTCCTCGCACGCCACAGAGGTGAAGGCTCCCCCTCCTGTGTGGATGCGCTGGTGCAGGGTGAACTGCTGTTTGTAAGTGAAGCTCTTCTCGCACTGCGGCCTGTAGCAGCCCTCGGCGGTGTGGCTCTGCTGGTGGAGCAAGAGGCTCTTCTGCAGCCGGAAGGACTTCCCGCACTCGGGGCACACCAACGGCTTGTCGCCTGGGCGGTCACGCTGGTATGCTGGAGCAGGGCCACCGCCACTCAGGCCTCCCTCACCGGGCACGGCCTCGGCCCCCTGGCTCTCTGAATGCCGCCTTGGGTGCATCAGCGCGCTGTACCGACTCCCAATGGAAGTGCCCTGGTGGGGGCTGTGGAGGACAGCACCGTCGGTGCACTGCAGCCCCAGGCTTTCACACAGCGCCCTCTGAGCCTGGAGGACTTCCGCCTTGAAGGCAAGCCCGTCGCCTGAGGGGTGGAAAAGAAAGAGATTGGCACACCCTCATCCAAATGAACAATCTGAACTAATTCATCCAATCCCAACTAACTTCCTACGATGTGCCAGCACGGGTACCGCTGGACCCTATGGAGGTTTGGCCTCTGGAGCCTCCTTAGGATAAGGGAACGCTTCTTCCCTTGCCCTGGTGTAAGTCCCAGCAGCCACTATGGGCTGAGCCGTGGAGGCAGATCAGGCAGCGCAGGGGCCACTACTGCCAAGTCCACCGCCTTCCTAGGCCCCATCCACCCTACTTCCCGCCATCACTGCCACGTTCCACCTTGCCCCCTCCCATCCTACCCCCCACAAGCCTACTAGCCCACCCTAGGCAGTGGATCCTTGGGGGCACCTCCGGCTTGATCTCAGAAACAGAAGCTTAGGCAAGATACCTGTGTGCTGCGTAGCTTTTTGTCCCATCCACCCCCATCTCTCATTGGCATGTCTTTGTTCAGTATTGCAGCACTTGGCTCCGACTCACTTCAGGCACGGTTTAGCAGAACAGATAGCCCTGCAAGTCCCTCCTCTTGTAGCCTCACCCTTACTGCTCCCTTTCCCGGAGTGCACGGCTCTGTCTGGCAGGAGCTCTGGCCAGAAAAGGCACTCTGGGCACATTTGCTCCTGCTTGCACACCAGGTACCGACTAGCCAGTTGGACTGCAATCACTGAGCAGGCAGGAGAGAGCTCTGAAGAGCAGAGCAGTCAAATACCTGGAGGGCAGCATTATCTCCAGGCAGTTTAGCCTGAGTGCAAAATGGAGCATGCTTTAAAAAGGAACTGAGAACAAAACAATTCTCAGTAATTTAGCAAGCGAACCTGACAATAAATGTGACAACAGAATTCACAGGAGGGAGGGATGGGGTGGGAGAAAGCCAGCAGCAGAGGCAGAAAGGTTTCATTGCAAGTGGGAGGTGACTGAGGGCCCAATGCGATCTGACTTTCCAGCCCCAATGAAGCTGTACCAACAGGGTGCATCCTGCAGCGTGGGGGCATTCACAGAGGACTCCTCAAGTTGAGTCACAGCAGCTTCAACTTTGTTCCCTTAACTCAGCCTGCTTTGCAGCTGCATCAGCATGGAAAAGCTGGTATGGTCCTTGAAGGACATAACCTGGCTGAAGCAACCACCAAAGTCTCCTTCCTTCCTTCCCTTCCCACCTCCCTTCGTATGACCATTACATTATAATGGTCAAGAGCAATTCTGCTCTGGATGAAGGAGCAGAATTGAAGTGAAGTTTGCTTTGCACCAGGCCACAGTTTGAGTCCCCGGAACATGAATCCAATAGGACTGGAAGGCTGTTAACCTATTAGAAATGGCGTATCTGGGGTCAGGTGGATCACCCCAAAAATGCCTCAGTTTTATTAGCTCCTCACACAGCAATCACAAGCACGAAGCTACTCCTTTGAATGTTATCTTGCTTTACCCCAATACCCCCCTCCCCACACCAAAACACACAAATAGCCTGGGAACAGAAGACCCTTTTCCTTGGGAGGCAAGAGTCACAGTCCAGAACCCAACCCACAGCTCCTCTGCATCCATACCCCACAAGACATCACCAGCACCTGAGCACCCACCCACCTCCACTAGCACCTGAGTAGGGCTAAGCCACAGGCAGTACCTGGTTAACTTCAGCTCTAGGCTTTGAAATTGTGTAGTGTAAGAGCTCTGGCCCTCAGCACTCACAGCTCAGCTACAGCAGCAGGAACACAGGGGGAGGCCTTAGCCAGCAGCAATCAAGGCAGCAGCAAGGTCCTGGCTGGGCTAGTGGGAACAGTCCCAAGAACAGTGGCTAAAGTTCTCCACCATCCCAGAGGCCTCCACTGCTCCTCCTGCACCCAACTCACCCATCCTGGACTTGAGGTGCAGACCATTCCCCTCGGCAGCCTCCGGGCTCTCCAGGGTCAGTTCTTGGTCCCGCCTTGCTTGGGAGCCAAAGGAGGACTCTGCCATTTCATAGTCTGTTCAACAAAAGAGCAGTTAGGGTAGCTCAGCTTTAGGATCCATTTCCTTCTCTCTCCTTTCCCTGGGAGAAGCAATAACCTGTCTAGATTACTGCAGGATCTTAAGAAGCCGCTGGCTGAGTGCAGCAGGCATGTCTCCTGAAGGGCGCCGGTCTGTCACCTCCCATGCTGTGTCAGTTTGCAGACACAGATCAGAGCAAGAGATTTCTACCAGCAGCACAGGAAGGGGCAGAGGGCTGATGAAGTTCTTCTGCCCCCACAACTTCAGGGAAAAAAAAGATGGAAACCAGATTTACTTTATCAACCACATATTTAACATTTAGCAAGCTGAGGTGAACAGAACAAACATCATTTTCTTGTATCCTCTTTTTGCAAGAATTATCTCTCTGCAACTGCAGTAACTTTACATTTTCATTGTAAAAACCAAACAAGAAAAACGTAGACAGGCTTTCTCCCGCTCAGGTGGACTGCATGACAGTCTCTGTCTATAAACCTGATTTCCTATTACCCTTGAAAACCTGTCACATCAACAACTGGCTGTCATCTTTCCACTCACCTGCACTGGCATCACTCAGGACTGCCCGTCCTTCAGCTTTCTCTTGGTCTCCAACGTTTTCTCCTCCTTCAACCTGGCAGTTTAGGCCAGGCCTAAAAGCCAACACTTCTGTTTTGGTAGACATAAGCCAGAGAGTGCTGATCCAGATACTTTGCATCTCATGTAAACTACATACTAAGCCCTCTTCCAATCTAAGCCTGACATTTCAGAGGGAAAAGCCTGACTTTTTTCCCTTTATGTTTGGTAAAACTGTTTTATATATTGTTCATTTTTGATTCTACATGTTAGCCACCTTGAGCATTTGCTCCTGCAAAGGAAAGGCAGGATAAAAATCTGTACAATAAATAATACATAAATTCAAAACTGCTCTGTACAACCACAGATTGTAGTTCCACACCAGCAGCACAAAGGCTAGCCAAGGTCTGTGGATTTCAACCTGGGCTGCTCTTGCAGTCCTACGCCAAGAAGAGCTCAAATTAAACCAGGCATGGAAACCCTGGCAGAAACATCTTTCTAACAGCACAACCCTATGCATGTCTATTCAAAGGTAAGTCCTTCTGTGTTGAATGGGACTTATTCCAAGGTATGTGTGTATAAGAATACAGCCTCGGAGAGTTAAATCTGGTTATTTTGAAATTGTAGGGCAGGCAGGTAGGGGAAAAAGGAGAATGATATCCAGGAATTGAAAGGAAAAACGATCACCCACTCTTGTTCAGCATCCTTTCCTGGTATAGGGTGGTCAATGCCTTTGTATCAGCTCCTTACCTGGGTTGGGTTCTGCAGAAATCTCTCTCTCCTTGGAGGTCCCCTCTTCTTCCTGTTCACAGGGATGTTGTCCTTGTTCAATTCGGGACAGAAGGTCAGGTTTAGCAATTGCACAATCTGTTAGAAAAAGGCAACATTCTTTTTGCCCCTATGTTGCACTGAGCAGAAAATTACATTAATGTGATAAAGGGGGATGCAGCTGGAACGGCTATCCTTATTAAATGTATGCTTAGCATCTAGTAGTGTGGTGGGGCTTCACAGAACTGGCACAAACTCTGCCCAGAGGTACTGCAGTCAACAACTGATGGCTAAAGTGAGAACAAGGAGGAATTGGGCAGAAAATTGAGCCCCTGAACAGGGGAGATAACATGGAAGGGCTGCTTAAGTTAAACTAGATTTCCCTGAAGGAGAACGACTGGAGGCAAGGGGAAGACAAGGAGTAATGAAGAGATGACGGAAGAGAAGGCAATGAGAGCACATGAGCCTGAATGGGGGGGGACAAGAAAGAAGGAGCAGAATTCAGTCCAATTATCTTAGTGTTTGGCGCAATAAACTGACAGGAGGTCCTTTTCTGAAGTTATCAGGAAAGCTTGCAGGACTTATACAACACTTCTTAAAACAGTTGCATCTAGCGAGATGAGTAACTCCACAATCATTCTCATCTTCCTTCCAAAAGTTTGCCTGGTGCAAAACTGGCACAGTCAAATCACCCTGCTGAGACTCTTCCATAATCCAACAGGTAACACGAGAACCGGGCCACAGTCAGGTGCTTCAGAATACCATCCCCGCCTCCCAATCAGAAGAAGCCGCTTGCCTGGATTTCAACATTTCAGACACACCAGGCAAGGAAGGCAACACTGCCACCTGCTCTCTAACACCCTTCCTGGGCCAAGATTATCCTTTTTATTATCCACTGCTGTGTTTATCCTGTTATCCACTCTGGGACTTCCTTGGGGCTGAAACGCAGGATAATAAATTGTTGAAATAACCAAGAAATAAATGACCTCATTAAGCCCACTCCCAACTTTAAATTCAAGGGGATATGGGCTTTAAATGTTTTGCGCCCACAGCCAATCCACCCTTGCTCAACAATGGCTCTTTGCCAAGCCCAGAATACTTGCCAAGCAGGCTAGCAGGATCTCCTCCTACTCGGTGAAACTCCCTCATCAGCATAAGGCTATCATACATGGTACATCACACAGCAATTAGAGGTTCTGTGCTCCCCCACCAAAACGCAATTCAGAGGAAAACTGAAGCAAGTCAGTAAACAGACGAACAGCACTGGACCTGGTCAAGGCATCCCCAATGTGTATCTCAGCCCCAAGGTTCACATCAGCACAAACAAAAGAGAAAACTGCAGTGTTTACCTAGCGAGACCAACGACTCATAGTTGCTCCTCATCACATTCTTATAGAGCTCCTTCTGCCATTCATCCAGTTTTCCCCACTCCTGCTCCGAGAAGTAGACAGAGTTGTCCTCAAAAGTCACGGGCACCTGCAATCATAACAGTCACAGACTTAAGCCTTCTTGGCCAACAGTCTGACAGCCAAGCCTTTTCAACCCCAGCACCAGGTCCATTGCTTGCCAGAAGCCAACTGCTTGGCCCACTAAGCCATACCAGGAAAGGTGTTGCTCAAGGAGTTGTGCCTCCCATCACTCTTCGACAACCAGACATTCCTTGTCCTCCCTCCTCAACCGATGCTCCAAAGATCGTTTGGATCTTCCAAACAAGCAGTTCAAAATGAACATCCTTCATTTTTGCCTTTGTGGCCTAAACATTCTAGGAAGCCCCAATTCAAACACAGGAGCACAGCATCCATTACCCACTGAACACAGTGGGGAAAGGAGGTGAAACTGCCTAGACCGAATGCATAAACAAACTAGTTGGATATAAGCATTTCTCATGGAATAACTGCAATTTGGATGCAAAACCCACACGGGTTCTTTCACCTGTGAGCTTTTTCCCACAGTATAAACCAAGTACCTTTTTAATTCATGAGTTCCAAACCTTTCACATGGGTTTTGAACTTGTGGTAGGAAAATTCAAATGGTTTTTGGTATCAAGTTCAGAGTCCTCAGAGGAGATAAGATGGCAGCCTAGACTGTCTCCTGAAGGCCCTGCTTTGCAACAGCCTATCCTTGTTTTTGGCTTTAAAAGGCAGCCATCTCCTCCCACTCGCTTATAAGAGAGAAAGCTGCAACACCTGAGTTTTGACTGAATAGGATTGACCCAGGATGGAGGAAACTGGGGTTCCAACTGCTCCAGCTACTTCTGTCAACTGCCAAGGTCAGCTCCATGCTGTCTGAGGATTCCTTCATGGAGGGAGGAGGAACGGAGAGCCTTCCTAGACACTGAGCAGGAAAAGGCTGTCCAAGCAGTACTCACAAAGATTACCAAAATGTGGCAAATTAGTCATAGATGGACTGACCCCCTTTCTGGCCCTCATTTCAGTCCTTGGGCCACTGGCATTCCTGGCAGTGACCTGTCCAGCTTTAGCTGCTGCTGAACTCCAGGTCCACTGCTCGCCAGAACCCAACTGTGAATCCAGGGCCTGGCCCTAGAGGACTAAGGACTTGTTCAGCTTGGCTTATTAGATGTACCTAGTGGGAGGAGGGCCTATACAGGGAGGATAATGTCTTCATCTCAGACATGGGAGTTTCCCCAAGGGATCACCCCCTCCTGAAGAAACCCTCCCTAGACCCCACCATATTGGATAATTACTGGCCAGTCTCAATCATGCATTTCTGGCAAAGTTGCCTGAGCGGGTGGTGGTATCTTGGCACCAAAGGGTTCCAGATGAAACAACTATCTGGACCTCCTCTCAGCCTGGCTTCAGGCTAGAAACAGCCTTGGTCACCCTGATGGATTATCTGCACCAGGGACTGGGCAGGGGGAGAGAGCCCTGCTGGGCCTCTCCGTGCCTTCCCATTGACCATTATATCCTTTTGGGTTGGTTGGCTGGGTTGGGACTGGGAGGCACTGCTTTGTGATGGTCCTGGTGGTTTCTATCCAACAGATCCCTGCAGGTGTTGCTGGCATGCTGGCCTTTGATAGAAGGCACCACAGTGTTCTATTCTGTCCCCCATGCCGTTTACCATGGAACCTCTGGAGTCTGGGTGTCACTAATATGCACATGACACCCAGCATACATGCACACGCTCTCTCTCACGCGCGCTCTCGCTCTCTCTGCATGCATGTGTGTGATGTCAACAACAGGGAGGATGCCAATATTCTGGAGCACTGCCGCAAAGCAGCTGGGTACTGGATGAGGGTTAACACCTGTCCTGAATGGGGTTGCATTTACTATTCTCACTAGCCTGTCCTTTCCTTGGGAGAAAGGAAGGATAGCAAAACGATAAACAAGGTATGTGATTGTACAACTGTAAACCGAGCCTCATGCAGCTCAAAGCTCAGCTTCCTGGAAGTTGGCCATGACCGTGATGTCGTTGCGAGTGCTCTGCAGCGGCTGCCACACAGCCATGGCAGAGATCAACAAATCCAAGGCTGGACCAGGCATTTAGCAAAAATCCTCCACTCCATGAGAACTCCATTCCGTGCTGCTGCTTCCGTTTCCCTTTGAAGAGTGCACAGGGATGGACATCCGTCTGGAAATCCTCCTGCAAAGCCTGATGGGACGATGGGCAATAGACATGACTGCCCAGAGCATCCCTATGCAGTAATTGGGCGGGGGAGGGAACAGAAGCAGCAGTGAGTCAGAATGATAAGTGGTGCTTGGGACGGGGAGGGTTTATTCGTTGGTCTGCTGGTCTCAGACACTAAATGGATGTTGGTCTCAATGGACAAACAAGTCATTGCCCCAATATTAAAACCATTTCAATTACACACATACCTTTTCACACTCACTACAGGTCAAAATGCCACAGCCCAAATGGGAAAAGGATTAGCCTGGGAACTGAGTTTGTTACTAATGATCAAGAATATTGTAATGCAAGTAGAAACACCACAAAAAAAACCTTAGAGGCGTTCTAAAAACCAACTTGTATCTAAAGCAACAATGAGAAAAGAAGCAGTTTTTAAAATGCTGGTTCTCTTGTATGTAACAAGGGAAGAGCAACTATCCCATTCAGTCCAGCGAACTGTCCCTCCAGGACCTTGGCTGGAGTCTCCCTTGTGTTTCTTGAGACAGGAAACCATCTTTTCATCTCCTTTCTTTTGAAACATGAACCTATTTGAAAACGTTTTGGTCACAAACCAGATTGTTATTAATGCTTCTTACAATAATGAAAACTGTGAAGTTCCAGTCTTACAAATAATCCAGAAGTAATCTGCCTGTCTATACAGAACTGTGTGAAGACACACCAACTCTGTGAAACAGGATTCAAACAGTGCAAGACAGTTGTGGAACTGTAAGCTTCCTCTTCTCTTCAAATTATTTTTTCCCCAGTCTATTTTTATCAGGCTTTAAATTATTATTAAGTGTTGTATCTTAATGCCAACTATGGTTCCCAGTTTAATCAGGGTATTTTGTGTTACCCAAATGGAGAACGAAATGTGATGTAGGGCAGATACCTGTGCCTTAGCTGACGTTTTCAGGAACGGAGTCTGAAAAGCCAAGTCAACTTGATATGAAAATATGCCTTTGAGGACATGACAGATCATTGGATCTGAGCGTTCCTTAGGAACTCTAATGCAAAATTGCAGATCTTTTAACAAACATATGTAACTTGTCCCTAAAGTTGGCATTCGTACCAGAGGACTGGAAGGTAGTCAATGTAATACTGATATTTTAAAAGGGGATCCAGGAAGTTACAGGCGTATCAATTCAACTTCTACCCTGGGAAAAACTGCTAGAAAGCACAAAATTATTAAGCATCTTGAAGACGAACCCTTGCTGAAGGAGAATCAGCATGCCAGACAAAGGAAAATCCTGACTCACTAACCTTCTGGAGTTCTTGAGAGTGTCAGGCATGTGGACATAGGTGATCTAATAGATCCTAATACACAGACTTTCAAAATGTTTCACACAAAACACATCATCAAAAGCTAAGAGTAATCTTAGCGGTCATGGGATAAAGGAATAAATCCCTTGATTAAGTGGTAGCTGCTTAAAGATCAGGAAACAGATCAAGAACACACATGCAAAATTTTCACAATGAAGGGTGGCAAGGAGTGAGTGCTTGTACAGTAGATACAAAGTCTGGTTAAGAGGGGGAACCATGATTACAATGGAGAAGCATGTGATCCAGTTGCTGGCTTACAATAAATGAACCATGGTTAGGAGACTGACAAGAGCTGTGCCTGCTACAAAAAGTGGTTTCTAACACTTGAGCCTTGAGGTTTCTAACTACAAGAGCCTGTAGGAAAACTCCTTTCCAGTTTACAAAAGCGAACCTACTTGGGTCACCTAAAAGCAATCTGCAATTCACACACTGAAGCTTTTTACAAACCTGCACAATACTATGGAAAAACAACTAATGCACAAAGTTTCTCAAGCACAATATAAAAAAAGCAAGCAACGAACTTTCAGCTATCAGATCATTAGTATAAAGCAACAGGCACTGGGGGTCACTAGAAATGAGTGCTTTCACAAGCAGAACCCAAAGTCTTACCTTGGGGATCTCTCCTTTGAAGCCTGGTGGTAACCTCAGGATCCAAAAGTTCTGATTCTTCAGCAAGTTCTCCATGTTCTCCAACCTTCTCTGCAGGAGCCCATACTCCTGGATCAAAGTCCCCAAAGCAGTCAACTTGCACTCCATTTGGTTGCCGAAATCCACCACAGCATTTTCACAGTCCACATATTTCTTCTCATTGGTCACCATTCTCCGCTCAAGGTTTAGCAGTCGTGTAGCATGAGAATCCACTTTCCTCTCCACAGCTTGGATTGCTGCCACCACAGTCCAAAGAGAGAGCTCAGCTGTGTTCTGTTTGGCATCTCTGAGAAAACTCGGTTCAGGCTGCAAAGGCACTGGCTGCTGGGGCTCCATGTTGCAACACTTAGGCTGCTTGCAAAGAGCAAGAAAACCCTCAATTAGGCTCATTTATTTTGGTGTGCTGCTCACCACATCCCAAAGACACAAACATGTTCTTTCTTGAACATTATAGATTTTGTATTTTATGGTTATAAGCTATAGCCTGACAAAGTACCTGACAAGTCATATTCCTGCAATGCTCAGGACTGAAGAGCCACACTGGATCAGGCCAAAGGCCCATCTAGTCCAGCTTCCTGTATCTCACAGTAGCCCACCAAATGCTTCATGGAGCACAAGACAACAAGATGCCTACATCCTGTTACCACTCCCTTGCACCTGGTTCTTACATACATACACTCATTAAATTTAATTTTTTCCACATAAATCAGGTACATTTTGCACTGAAACACTTTTAGTACCAACCAGCTATTTACATAGGATGCATTCTTCTATGTCAGCTATTTTCAATCTTTTTCATTTCATGGCACACTGACAAGGCACTAAAATTGTCAAGGCACACCCATCAGTTTTTTGACAATTGACAAGGTACACCATGCTGCCGTGGGGGTGTTCACTCACTCACACACACCAGCCCTAATAATAAATGGCCTAGCCCCAAGTTCCTCCAGCACACATATAGACCACTTGCAGCTCACCAGTTGAAAACCTTTGGTATACAACTTGGCAAAGGCAGAGAAAACAAGCTCTGCTTTGGTTCACCAGCCCTCAAGTACTTATTCACAGGGGAAAAGTAAACCAATCCCTTAAGTCAGTGGTCCTCAAACATTTTAGCATCAGGGTCCACCTAAAAAAAAGTCTCACGTTACTCAAGCCTCTATAAGGGTGACTGGGCAATAGTGCTTCCTCCCAGGTGTTTAACCCTTGATGCACACTGACCAAGCAGCTTAGGCTGTTTCACAACCCACCAAAAATTGAGTCATGACCCACTGATGGACCCACAGTTTGAGAACTGCTGCCTTAAGTCAGTAGTAGAATTATTACCTGGGGAAGAAACATGGCAAACAAGCCTCTCAACACAGTACTGACATGCATTCTTAAACATGTAGAAAGTTCATTAGATGTCTACTTTAACTTGGGACAGAGATATGCTCTACATCCAGACCTTGACTTTTAGGACAGCATTTCTCAACCAGCGGTACTTGAGTAGGTATCCTGTGCTAAGCATAGTAAATGGATTAAACCAGGTGTAGAAGGCATGGTCTCCTTTCCATCTGTTTGCTCTAGAAAAAGGAGAAGCTGGGCACAGATAATACCACATTTCAAGTGGGGTCCATGTCACTGGCTGGAGCCAGTAGGGGCTCCAAAGGGTATTGACTCTCCAAGGCCATTGGAACAAAGAGGTAACTCTCTTGCCTGGTACCCAATTGCATTTCAGCATCTGGAAGACTATCTGGAAGCCTTAGACATGGGCTCTGCCACCATGCTATAGGCAGTCTCCCCCAACCTAAGAATTTTAACTATTTCCTCAGCGCTACGTGCAAGGACAAGTCACATGACAGGCAGTCTGAAATATAGCTCTCATTGAACCAAATCCTGCCAACTCAACCACCCTCCTCTCCATGCAAACCAAGCAGCTGCACAGCAGCTCTAGCCACACACAGAGAAACCAAGAATCTCCCACCCCAAACCCTAATGCTGCGCAGAAAGAAAGCAGCCGCTCCCACACTCTGTACTGCAAGGTCAATAAACTATCTCCGTCCCATAGCCTTCTCACTAACTCATCCAGAATCGCCTTCCTGTGTCCTCTCCCTGCAGGAACTGGGAGACCTCACGTCACTGAGAAACAAAAAGGGTACCTCCCTGTAGTGCCCCAGTTCCCCTGAAACACCACAGGCCCACCCCTCACCTCGGGCCAGCAATGGGCCCGCATTCCGCAGGGCCGGTTTACACACGCAGCAGAATGAGATAAGAACGGACTGAGCCACTTCGGGCTGCAGGTGGGGGTGTATCAATTTTAAATAGCACCCCCCCCCCGTCAAAACCGGCAAGGCGCGTGCAAAGGCCTGAGCCCTTCACGTAGGGGAGTTCCGATGCCAGCACCTTATTCTGCTGCGCGGGGGGGGGGGGCGGAGAGACTGGGCTGAAACTCGCCCCCCTGCGCCGGACTCGCCTCCTCCTCCTGCCAAAAACAAAGCCAAGGAGCCTCCCCCACACCTTCCCGACGGAGAAGGGGGGAAAGACGCCCCCAAGCCCCCCACCGTTGTCGCTGCAGGCCCCTCGAGGCACAGGGGGAGCGCCCGCCTCCCGTAGCCCCGCCCGTTTCACCTCCAGCGGCGGCAGCAGCGGCGCCCCCCCGCCTTTTGTTCCCCTCCCCCTCCTCGGCCAAAAGGGGCGGGGCAGCCGGGCGGCTCGGGCTCGCGCTGCTCCCTCGGCGCGGGAGGGGACAGGACGGGATAGGCCAGGCCGAGGGCAGGACGAGGCCAGCTCTGAGGCGACTCGGGATCAGGGGCGGCGACGGGGGGGGGGGGGAAAGAGACACCCACCCGAGAGGACTCCCTTACATGGGTGATGCGCACGCGCAGTTTGAGCAATTAAAAGGAACCCCAACAGCACGCATGCGCAGGCCTCCGAGGCGTGCGAAGGGCGCCGTCGCCTTCCTGCGTGCGGAGCTGCTGCAGCGCCTCCTGTGGGCGGAGGAATTTCCTGCAAGCAGCCCATCGTCTCTTGGCAGTGCCCCCGCCCTTCCACTGGTCCATGGCCCGGTAGCCAGAGCATCCTCCCAGGAGGACTGCGGTGAAAAAAGGCTTCGTTTCCCCTCCGCGCTGCCGCCCTCCAAGCAGCCCCATGGCGCTCGTTGCAGCCAAGGAGGCTGCCAAACCAACAGCCTATTCCCTGAACGAGTCTACACACAAAGGAGGGGGCTGAGAAGTACAAAGCACACTCATGCAGAAGGGAGCTGGTGGTCCTCCAGCGCACCAGGGGCGCCCAGAACTCCAGGCAGCTGGAGAGAGGGGCAGCAGGCCGATCAGTCCCCATGACTGTAGCAAGCAGCCACAGCTACAATTACACTTAACATTCACACAGCCCTTCTGAGTATTCAAAGTGCATCATACACTTTATTCCAGCAGCTCTAACACTAAGCTTGCAAGGGTGGTCGGTAGGGTTACACCTCTGTTACAGCCTGGAGGCTGGGAGATGGAGGGAGGGGGAAGCCTGAGATATAAATTTCCCCTACACACAGTTTGCTTGTTGTGCCACACATCATTGAGGAAGACAGCTGTTTCCCAGGTTTGGACTAAATTCTTGTAACCAGAATTAAATAGAAAGGATCCGAGACTGGGAGCAGGGAATTTGGAATTTCAGCTCAGCCACTGAGTTATCAGAACAACAGCTCTTGCCAAATTCATTCACTCCTTGTAGAAGACACTTTGCATTTTGGGTTCATGAGTAGCAGAGAATACACCTTGTCTGCTCTTTTGGGAGGCATGCAAAATCAGCGTGCGCGTGCACACACATTCTTTGTGCAAGATGTGGTCCAGAGATGATGGAGGAGTGAAAGGCAAAGCAAGAAAACAAAGAGAGCCTCCATTTCCCATGCTTTGTTATCTATCAGGGAGCACAGGAAGCAGGAGGAAAAGCAATGCTATCTTGGCATGAAGAGCAAGGAGGCAGAGGAAACCCCTAGAGAGGGGTCATCACCAGCAACCCACTTAGCAGCCATGGAAGGATCCAATCCTTGCAACACCCCATCTTTGCTTGCAGGAGGTTATACATCACACATCTGCAAAGATGTCAGGTGAAATACAGTATAACTTAGCCCGGTGCCATGAACTGGTGTTGTCTGCAGTAGCCTGCAGACAACCCCAAGCTTGAGGCAGAGCTATGAGCTTTATTACCAACTCAAACTTTGGCCAGATCCAGAATAAAGGGAAATTTATGGAAAGCAACCACTGGAATGCAAAGACCACAAGGTTCTGAAGGTACACAAAAGTCCATGGTGTCCTGACCAAGCAAATACAGGCTTAAAGGCTATATCTTCAAGGACCTTCAGGGCACAATCCTAACGTGGAGTTAGGCCAGTGCAAGTCACTTGTGCCAACCCAGGAGTGTTGCAAATGCACTGTAAAGTGTGTTTGGCCCACTTTTCAGGGAGGCCAGTGCATGGCGCAACACTCCTGGGCTGGCACAAGTGATTTGTGCCAGCCTAACTCCAGGTTAGGACTGCACCCTCCATAGAACACAAACAGCTCAATTTATATAGAACTTCATGTGCCCCATACCGCTGAAGTCATTGCAGCCATTGTTGATATGCATTTGAAGTGTACCCATTATGCACTGATTGGCCAAGAAGAGTTAGAGAGGCTTACTGGCAGAGCTTCTGGATCTGGATTAAGAAACATATGAATCACTACTGCATTCCCCCTCCCTTGTTTCATGCTCAGAGGTAATGGAAAAGGTCTACACCCTTTTCAGCATTTAGAAGCTATGAACAGGTATTTTCAACCTTTTTCATTTCACGTCACCCTGAGAAGGTGCTAAAATGGTCAAGGTACATAATCAGTTTGTTGACAAGTGTCAAGGCACACTGCACTGCCAGGCAGGGGCTCACATCCCCCAGCCATAATATATGACCCTCCCCCAAATTCCCATAGCACACCTGCAGACCATTCGTGGCCCACCAATGTGCTGAGGCACAATGGTTGAAAACTGCTGATCTAGCAGGGTCTCCAAACCACAGCCCAGGGGCCACATCTGAGTCGCAGCAACTTGTTTTGTCAGAGCATTTGCTAGACATTTTTACCCATTATATAGCACTCCTCAGTTTAAGCACAGCTTTGTTTCTTTGTAACTGTCACATTTCTCTTTTGCTCGAAACCATATCATGCTGATTACAAAAAAGATCCAAGTAATACATATTCATTCATTTAAATTTCATTCATTCATTCATTCATTCATTCATTCATAAAACTGATTCTTTTTGGCCTACGAAAATGTGTAAAATATATTATGTGGACCTTGTACGAAAAAGTTTGGAGACCCCTGTATTGGAAAAGACAGGAGATACCCCAAGGAGATAGAGAATGGTATCAGCAATGGCCCCTTGTCCAGGTAAACCAGGGATTATGAGGTTAATTCCAGAACGCCTGCAACAGGAACACAGCTGCAGGCTGATGAGCTCTCCGCTATGAAGGGAGGTTAGCACAGGTGCAAATGGGTGTGGCTGATGAATTAAAGCCTGCCCACTGATTGGCTGGCCTCAGTATAAAGTTGGAGGCAGGAGCTACAGTAAAGGACCTTGGTAGGTGCAGGAAAAGAGGACCTTGATAGGTGCTGGAGGAGAGTACCAGGTAGGTGCTGGATGGATGAACTGGGAGTGCTGGCTGGACTGCCTGCCTGAAGGACTGCCGGATGGACTAGCTGAAAGACTAGGTAAGGTTATTGTGGGGAACAACCATTGGGAATTGTTGTATGTCTGCCACACCCCTAGAGCCACCAAGTGGAAGAGGCAGTTGTGGCTTGGGCAAGCTGACTGCCTATTGGTGGTGGGATTTGTTGGTGTTACACTTAGGGTAGTTTGGAGCTAAGCCAGTGATGAGGGCAGTCTGGAGAAGGCTGGCCAGCCTCTGATTCCAAGTAAAGCTGCTGGAAGAGAGGAGGCCCAGTGGGTGACTGAACCCCCTCCCTTTTGCCTATCTCTGAGGCTGCTCTGGAGGAGAAACTAGTTAGCCTAGTGTGGGCATCAGGGCCTTTGGGGAGGCCCAGCAGGGAAAATTTGGCAGAACAACCCCTGATCTGGAACATCATCATTCTAGCGCATGCCGCACACTACCATATTTCCTTTGCTATCCCTTATGCACAAATCACAGATGCCTTCTCTGTTTACCTCTCCTCCCCATATCATTCCTCTTCCCCCTCCTCCTTTGTTCCCCTTACATCAGGATCATCGACCTACTTATGCACTCTGTAAAGCACTTCGATGATACCATCAATCATGTACAACAGTATCTATCAGATTTTGAGAACTCAGATCCTAGCTCTCATGGTCCAAAGTTTCAAACCACCCTTGAGCACATACATCTTTGCATTCCAGGTCCCCAGGTTCAGTCCCCAGCATCTCCAGCACGAACTGGCAAAGGCTCTGGAGAGTTGCTGCTAGTCCAAGTAAGCAGGGCTCAGCCAGTAGGAACGGTGATTTGCCTTGAAGTTGCTTCCAATGTGCTATTAGCAGGGTAATAAGACTTTGGGGATAATAGAGAGGGGGGTCTTCTTCATTTAGTGCAGCTTTGGCCCTCTCCCCAATATATGTGAATTCCTACCTTTTTTCCAAGAAGAAAAAACACGCACACACAAAACCTCAACTCTGCAACTACAATGGAAAGACGTTCCAGTCTGCACGATGCATTTCAATACGCACTTCTGGTGGGAAAGTTTAGGATGAGGGGATTCAACAGGCCCTGCTAGCTGGTTCCCTTGGATCTACTCTCCTCAAGTTTCAATGTGCCCAGTTCACACAACTTCACTGTCTCAGAACTTGAACCTTTCCTGCTTTCTCCCCCCCCCCACACACAATATCAGTTCACTCAGCTGTTTTCCAAGATGCAAAGTCTCAACAGTTAATGAGACAAACCTGAAGCCTTAAGGCATTTGCTTACCAAAAAAAAAAAATCAGACTTCACATTTATTATCAAAAAGAACAGAAGGGGGTGGGGAGGGCAGAAGCAAGGAAGAGAATTCAGGTCTGGCAAGCATCACTGTGCCAGCAGGTGTGGTTAGTTTGATTCTGAACCCGTTATTTACGAAAGGGAACAGACCATGAGTCTCTGCTCCTGGGGGCAGAAGGGTATGCATGGAGGATCCCCCTGCCCCCATTGGTCCTCTGTCCCGATGCCAGGGTGACGGATGGGGAGGGAGCACCCCTCATTCCCCCATGTGTGTCCGTAAGTGGTACTTGAGGGACTGTTTGTAGCGGAAGCACTTGGCGCATTCCGTGCAGGGGTAGGGGCGCTCGCCAGTGTGTGCCCGCTGGTGCTCCAGCAGGTGGTGCTTCTGGGTAAAATTCTTCCCACACTCAGCACAGTGGTACGGTCGCTCCCCAGTGTGGATGCGCTGGTGTTCCAGCAGGTGGTGCTTCCGGATGAAGCCTTTGCCACACTCGCTGCAGGCGTGGGGGCGCTCACGGGTGTGCACACGGTAGTGGTTGGTCAGCTTGGACTTCTCGCTGAAGGTCTTGTCGCACTGGCTGCACTTGTAGGGCCGCTCGCCCGTGTGAGTCCGCTGGTGGCGCAGGAGGTGCGAGGGCCTGCTGAAGGCCTTGCCACACTGTGGGCAGATGAAGGAGAGCTCGCTCTTGCCAGCGTGCACCCGCTGGTGCATCGCTAGCGAGATCTGCAGCCGAAAGCTCTTGCGGCACTCGCTGCAGGCGTATGGCCGCTCGCCCACGTGGGTGATCTGGTGCTTGCTCAAGCTGGACTTGTGGCTGAAGCTGCTCTCACACTCGCTGCACTTGTAGGGTTTCCCGGGAGGTGGAGGCGGCCTGGCTTGCGGCTTCAGGCCGCGCTTGTCAGCGAAGGTCTGTCCACGGCGGGGCGGAGGAGCCATCCCTCGCCTTGCAGTGTGCAGCCGCTGGTGCAGCAAGAACTGCTGCTTGAGGCGGAAGCTGAGGTCGCAGGCGTGGCACTCGTACGGGCCCTCTTTGAGGTGGTTCCGCTGGTGGATGATGTAGTTGATGCGCAGCATGAAGCTCTTGCTGCACTCCGGGCAAACGTACGGCCTCTCCCGCGTCCGGTTCCTTTGCTGGAGGGTCACCGGACGAGCCTCCACACTCGTGTCTCTCTCACAAAGCGGGGCGCAGATCCCCACTGTCGCTCTGGGGGGCTTTGCGACCCGCTGGTCCTCTCGCATCACTTCCACGTTGCAATTTAAGGAGCATGGTGGCTCAGCTCTTGAGGAGAAGAGCCCACGTGGCTCTAGGTTGACGGGGTCGTCTTCTTCTTCTTCCTCTTCCTCTTCTTCCTCCTCCTCCTCCATTTTGATCACAATTCCATCATCTTATGGCAGGGGAAAGAAACAAAACCAGGGCATGAGATACATCACTTGGTAAGACGAAGAAGATTCAGACTTCTGGGGATTAAGACATTTCTAAGCTTTCTTGTACAGACTCTGCTAGTTTGCCAAAATGCTTTAAGTCAGCGGCACTCAAACTTTAATAACCAGGACACACTTCTCAGAATGACAATTTGTTTGGGATCTACCAGAAGCGATGTCATGGCCAGAAGTGCTGTCATTGTAACACCAGAGCCTGCTGCTTTCTTGAGAATGCAGCAATAAATTGGGTTCTCAACCATTTTCCAATAGTAAAGTGAATCAGAAAGGGAAAAAAGCCTATTTACGACCTTGGCACTCGTACAATAATCACACAGCCCTCCCCCTTTCTAGTGTGATCTTCCCATATTTTTAATTATGGCTGCCCTAGGTGCTATGCAACCCACTGAAATTGGTTTGTGATCCACAGTTTGAGAAAATGCTCTAAGCACAAAAGGATTAGGATTTTACACTGAGGAAAAAAAATAGCACGTTCTGCAGTTCCACCAAAGCATTCAACTGGAGATATTCATCTTTAGGGGTTCCTAAATTTGCTCCACTAGCAAGCTGGGGGATAAGGGCGGGGCTGGAAGAGCACAGATTTCCCCCAGGCCTGATGGCATTAGCTATCCAGGAAGGTTAACTTCTGATTGGTTCACGGTCTGGGAGTGGGCTTCTGAATGCCTCTAAATTGAGGTAGACAGGCAAGGTAGAAATGTTTTAAATACAAAGTTTAAAACTATAGAAATGTTTTAAATACATGCTGTGCAGGGCGATTTGTACTGTAGTGAGTGCTGCTTTACCTTGTTGCAAAACTGCCAACTCCTGGTCAGGAATTCCCAATCTTGCTATAGCAAGGGCCAAAATGTGCCTGGACATGCTGGGACTAGAAGACCTGCACCCAAAGCCCAGATTGGCTTAAGGGTTCCCTGGCTGGCCAGGCAAATCACCACTCTCGGTTCTCCAGCTAGACAACAATCGTGACATGGCTTCCCCACCCCCGGTATGTTCTGAGGATGCCCTATAAGTAATGCCATCTGCTTGGAGCCAGAAGAGGCTGTGACTTGGGTGGGGGAGGGGGGAACACTTCCTGAATCCTCACCTGTGCAGCTGCCATGCTGGACAGTGACTCTCTTGATCTCCCCAAAGCCCACGCCATACGAGCCGGATTCCTCCAGACTGTTCCCTGCAAAGTCTCCCAGAGGCATGGTTGCGCTGTACGGACTCCCGCAGGGGGCCTCCTGGTCCAGGCCTGGGAAATCCCCCTCGGAGCTCCCTGACATCTGGTGCTGCTCCAGGTCTTCTGGGCAGTCGTCGGGATGGGGCTCCTCCGTTTTGATCACCACCCTAATGCCCGCTGCAGGGTGGAACAGTCAGAGAGAAAAGCCTCTGGTGAGTGGCGGGAGAAGCCCTCCAAAAGCAGGGGTCTGCAGCTGTGGGCTTTGCAGAGCTGGGGCTGGTGTCGTGGGCCTCCCCTCCTCCTGATCCACTCGTGTTCTCCAGCGCCCCCTATCACAGACCTTCTGGGGCACCAGCTGCATGTCACCTGAGCAGCGACTGGCACTCTACCGCATCCGTCACTTGGCCCTGGCTTGCCCCAACCCTCGCAGCAGGCTGGAGAGCTGCCCTGGGAGGGAGGCGAGCCCACTGCCTAGCACAGGGGTCAGGGAACTTTTTTACCTTTTACCCCAAAATATATTTAGATACGCCAACGGTACCCCCCCCCCACCAGAACAAAAGAAAAAAATTGATTTTTATTTGATTAATGAGCCTAATTAATGCTATGTAAATATGAAGTTGTAAAGGGCGGAGCAAAACAAACAAAGCAAAACGGAGCCAGCCAGCCACGGAACCGGAACAGGGTAATGGATGGTCGCGCTGCCAAGACACAGCCGGGCATGCATATAGATTCATATGCATGCCCGGCTGTGTCTCGGCAGCGCGACCGTCCATTACCCCCAGGAATTTCATTTTTACCCCATTTGGAGTAATTTACCCCTGTTCCCTAACCACTGGCCTAGCAGAAGCCATTGCTCCTGCTGCAGGAAGGTGAGCACAGCCACGCTTTGAGGCACGGACTGCCAAGGCTGCTTCCTCCTGTGCCTCCAACCAGCATGAAACCAAAAACGACACGCTCCGAAAGACAGGCTCAGGGCTGCACTTGCGTAGCTAAGGGGGGGGCAAGGGGTACAGGGCCCCAGGTGGCACACCACTGGCTCTCCCCTGAGGGATGAGCCATGAAGGGGCCAACAGCCACTTTTCTTTTTTCACAGGAAAAAAGGGGGAAAAGCAGCTGGTCGCTCAGTGACTTGCAGCCAAGCACCCACAGGGGAGGGAGGGGAGAGAAGGGAAAAAGGCTTCCTTGCTGCTGCAGTACCTTCCCACACCCCCTTCCCCACTGGCCACTCAGAGTGGTTGCCAACTTCTCTCAGCAACCAGCTGCATTTTTCCCGCTGAAAAAGCTGAGGCTGCATTCAGAGAAGGAGGACTTGATACTGGCAGACACAGGTACTTTCAGGAAACCAAGATCACCAGTTACTTAGGCAGTGGCGAGGCACTTCCTTGACAGGCACACAGCCTAGCCTTGCCTTTGCTTCTAGAAGATTAATGGTGGCATTTTCCAGGCAACACCTGGCCTTTGAGCCCTAGAGATGGACTCCTGCACAGCTGTCAATAAGGAGCTGCCCCTGGGGATGACTCAAAAGCTTCAGCTGATTCAAAAAGCTACTCTTTCCCTCTCCGTGGTGTAGAGAAGCGAGACTTTTGTGGAAGAGGCATATGCAGAAGAGATGCAGTACGGAGGGGTCTCAACTTGGACTGAATGGACTCGTCCCATTGCCTCTGCTGCGGCACACCCCCAGACTCTCTGGCAGGACAGACCTGCAGTGCGAACGCTTCCTTGGAGCCCCGTTCCCCCGCTAATGGCACCCACCTGCAGCAGGGTCAGGAAGGCTCCCTTGTTCCTCTGAGTCCTGCTCATCGCCAAGACATGAATCGGCCCTCGGCTCTGTTTGTGCCAAGACGCCTGGCTTTGAAATGGCATAGTCTGTGGGAGGAAGAGCACAAGAGTTAGTTCATTCTTACTCTCTGGGCACCTCCTTCCATGCGAGTTGAATCCATTTCAATGGCTCTTTAAGGAGATGGTCTTCAGGTACCTGACAAGACTCATCAGCTTGGGTTGTCACATGGTTCTCACAAGCCTATTGTCTTGTTTGTCCATCAGCAGCAGCCAAAGAGATATTCAGGAGGACAGAAGAAATGCCCTGCTGGGTCAGGCCAAAGAGGGCCCGTCTACTCCAGCCTTCTATTTCCCAGTGTCCCACCAACTGCCTCTGGAAAGCCCACAAGCAGGAGAGAAAAGCAGACTTCCCCCCCCCCACTGGCATTCAGAGGTAGATTGCTGTGCAGAGCCATCACAAAGAAGCCTGTCTTCCATAACTTTGTTTCTTAAATTTAAACACTGTACCTTGTAGCAAGGAATTCCACAGACACATTAATGCTAGCTTGGCACTTAGTCTCCCATCAGGAGGGCTCTTACCCGACTTGCTATCCTAGGAGGCCATGAGAGAGATGTCCCCTTTCATTTCAGGCTTTGTCTCAGTGGGGCAATTCAGTCAAAGAGCTGCCCCACATATAAGAAACAAGACACAAATATCTAAAATACAGTCTTTCCCACTCTGATTTTTGACCATACACCGCCACTATTTTATTATAGTGTTCATTGCCCTTTTGCACAATACAGGCCCCCCTTTTCCTCTTCACTTTCTTTTCCTCAAGGATTAACTTAGCCAGGATCTCTTTGCGGAGGATATTTCTGAAGATGATATCTCCACCTGGCTGGGCCACCTGGGCTTTGCTGATCTCACTGGCCATCTCTGTCCTGCCCTGCTTGGCCCCTGCCACTTTCTAGAGCTCACCTCTCACCTCTCCAGCGCGTCACCAATACAGGCCTTCTCAGGTAAACGAGTGACCCCAAGTTAGTGGAATGCAGCTCACTAGCATTTGCCCTGTTGGCTCTCTCTCCTTCATCGTTCTTTTCCTGTCTTTTTCCCCATTTTCCAACCAGAGCAAATCAAGCAGAGCGTGCCCATTGCAGCATTAGAAACTTGGGTGAGTGTTGTGTACGGAGCAGCAAAGAAATGAAGCTAACCGTAAACTGCTGCAGTGCTTTGTTTGTTATTATTTAAAGGTTTTTCAAAAATCTATGGCAACTTTGTGTGTGCCACTTAGAAAGTGCCTGCAAGCCACAATGGCATGCATGCTGTAGATTGGCCACCCCTGTTTTACTGTATCTTTGTGGTGTTTTTAATTGCTATTGCAGGCTGCCTTGACAGTAGTAGAGGCCCAGCGGAAGTGTACACCACAAAGAAAGAAGGGCTCGACAAGGTCCAGGAGGGTGCCTGCATGGCTGACAAACAAAGTTAGAGAAGCTGTAAAGAGCAAGGAAGCGTCTTTCTGTAAATGGAAGTCTTGCCCCAGTGAGGAGAATAAAAAAGAACATAAACTCTGGCAAAAGACAAGTAAGAAGGTGATACGGGAGGCCAAGAAAGAGTTTGAGGAACGCATGGCTAGCAACATAAAGGGGAATAATAAAATCTTCTTCAAATATGTTAGAAGCAGGAAACCTGCCAGAGAGGCGGTTGGCCTGCCGGATGGTGAAGGAGGAAAGGAGGAGATAAAAGGGGACTTGGAGATCACAGATAAATTAAATGAATTCTTTGCGTCCATCTTCATAGCAGATGGACATAGCAACTTGGGCAGATACCACAGCCCGAACAGCCCTTTCTAACTAACTTTCTAACTAAGGAATTAAATCAGATAATGGTTAATAAAGATGTTTTTGATCAAATTGATAAACTACATATAAATAAGTCACCAGGCCCAGGTGGTATACACTCAAGGAACTAAAGAACGAAGTTGCTGACCTCTTAACTACAGTAGGCAACTTGTCCCTTCTAACAGCCACGGTGCCAGAGGATTGGAGGATAGCCAATGTCATGCCAATCTTTAAGAAAGGGAGAAGGAGGGACCCTGGAAACTACAGGCCGGTCAGCCTAACGTCTGTTCCAGGTAAGATGGTGGAAAGCCTCATCAAAGATAAAATCCTAAAACACGTAGAGGAACAAGTACTGCTAAAGGAAAGTCAGCATGGCTTCTGTAAGGGTAAGTCTTGCCTCACAAACCTTTTGGAATTCTTTGAAAAGGTCAACAGGCACGTGGATGTGGGTGAAACTGTGGATATCATATACCTGGATTTTCAGAAGGTGTTTGACACAGTCCCCCACCAAAGGCTGCTGAAGAAACTTCACAGTCAGGGAATAAGAGGGAGGGTCCTCTTATGGATTCAGAATTGGTTGAGGGCCAGGAAACAGACAATAGGTGTCAATGGGCAATTTTCACAATGGAGAGAGGTGAAAAGCGGAGTGCCCCAGGGATCTGTCTTGGGGCCAGTGCTTTTCAACTTGTTCATAAATGATGTGGAGACAGGGATAAGCAGTGAGGTGGCCAGGTTTACGGATGACACAAAACTTTTCTGGGTGGCAAAGACCAGAAGGGATTGTGAAGAGCTCCAGAAGGAGCTCTCCAAGTTGGGGGAATGAGCAGCAAAATGGCAGATGCGTTTCAACATAGACAAGTGTAAAGTGATGCACATTGGGGCAAAAAACCAAAACTTCACCTATAGGCTAATGGGTTCTGAGCTGTCTGTGACAGCTCAAGAGAGAGATCCTGGGGTGCTGGTGGACAATTCAATGAAGGTATCGACCCAGTGTGTGGCAGCAATTAAGAAGGCCAATTCCATGCTTGGGGTCATTAAAAAAGGGGTTGAGAATAAAACAGCCAATATTATCATGCCATTGTACAAATTGATGGTAAGGCCGCACCTGGAATATTGTGTCCAGGTCTGGTCGCCGCACCTCAAAAAGGACATAGTGGAGATGGAAAAGGTGCAGAAGAGAGCGACAAAAATGATTATGGGGCTGGGGCACCTCCCTTATGAAGAAAGACTGCAGCATTTGGGGCTCTTCAGCCTAGAAAAAAGGCGCTTGAGGGGGGACATGATTGAGACATACAAAATTATGCACGGAAGGGATAGAGTTGATAGAGGGATGTTTTTTTCCCTCTCTCAAAACACCAGAACCAGGGGGCATCCGCTAAAACTGGGGGTTGGGAGAGTTAAAACAGATAAAAGGAAGTACTTTTTTACCCAGTGGGTAGTTAATCTGTGGAACTCTTTGCCACAGGAGGTGGTGATGGCATCTGGCCTTGATGCCTTTAAGAGGGGATTGGACAGATTTCTGGAGGAAAGGTCCATCGTGGGCTATAGGCAATGATAGATTGTGCAACCTCCTTACATTGGTGGTGGGCTACTTCAGAGTACTGGGTGCAAGGGAGTGGCAACAGGATCCAAGCATCTTGTTTTCTCATGCCTCCCTGGGGCACCTTGTGGGCCGCTGTGAGATACAGGAAGCTGGACTAGATGGGTCTTTGGCCTGATCCAGCAGGGCTCTTCTTATGTTCTTACGACTCCCACAATGGAAGATAGGCAAAGGAAACATTTAAAAAACAAACAAAAGCAAAATTAGTGGAATGAGAGTGGAATTAGCTTCACACAGCTCAAGCCAGATGCAAGGGAGTGGCAATAGGCTGCAGGCATCTTGTTGTCTCATGTGCTCCCTAAGGCATCTGGTAGACCACTGTGAGGTACAGGAAGCTGGACTTGATGGGCCTTGGCCTGATCCAGCAGGGCTCTTCTTATATTCTTAAGCCATTATCGATTGCTCAAGCCATTGCTGCGCCATTTATTCCCAGCGGCAGGCAACAGATGATTATTTGGATCTGCTGTTGAAAGATGGCTGGCCACTTGCATCTCAAACCACGAGGAGGAAGGTGCCCCCACGCAACCACTCACGCAACATTACCCAGAGAGATCAGAGACTCATGGTTCCCCTTCATCAAGTTCTTGTAGAGCTCCTTCTGCCACTCCTCCAACTTCTCCCACTCCTTCTCATTGAAATAAACGGACACGTCATCAAATGTCACGGGCACCTGGAACCAACAGACCGGCAAGTTCATAGTGACATGCAACACTTCTGGTCAAAGTCACATGACACTGTAGCCTTTGTGGAAACTGGGAGCCACATCTGAAGTTTGTGGTCCAAAATACATCATGGCATTTGCCTTATTAGAAGGACTCTCATCGCCCTCACACAAACTGTAGGTGAGGAAGTGAGGCTGAGCACAAGCCACTTACCCCACGTCGGCCAGGTAGTCAGTGGATGATTCGGGATTCAAACCAGACCCCATGCAGCCAAGGGCCACTACATCACCCATTGGATATAGAGGGACTAATTCTTATGGGCTCAGATCTGTGGCCCCATGAATAGAGGTATTTGAAAATGGTGTTATTTTACTCAGAAGTACGCCCATTGTGTTCAGAAAGTTAGAGCCTATGCATGTCTACTCAGAAATAAGTCCCATTATTGTCAATAGGGCTTACTCTCAGGTAAACGTGGATAGGATTGCAGCCTTAGAGCCCAATCCTAACCAACTGTCCAGCACTGATGTAGCCGTGCCAACAGGATGTGCACTGCATCTTGCGATAGGGGTGCAGTCAGGGAGACCTCCTCAAGGTAAGAGAACATTTGTAAGAGAACATTGCAGCTACATTGGTGCTGGGAAGTTGGATAGGATTGGGCTATAATCCGACTTTACTCACCAGAAACAAATATCTGGAGCCACGAACTGGCACATTTAAACCAAATGTTGTGAAGATGCCCAGCTTCCAGGAAATTGAAATCCATAATCAAAGCATTACATGAATTCCCAGGAGAGCAATGCAAATTAATGACAAAGGCCAACCCTTTGAATCAGGTAATGTAGGAGCACTACCACAGAGAGCAGTGCTTTAAAAACAGAGGAACTACGTGGCTATGATGCAGTAGTGAAATTCAGGGGGTTCGCCCAGGTTCTATAGAACCGGTTGTTAAATGGCCGGGCCCCGCCCACTCGCTTACCTTGGCTGGCTTCGGGTTTTTTTTTTGCTCCGGCTATGACGTCATAGAACTGGTTGTTAATTCATTTGAACTGCACCACTGCTATGATGGCCTCCAGAACACAGAGCTAGGCAGCTCTACCTAGTAGTTTGTGCAGCATCCCGAGAACCCATGCCCAGCATCCCTTACTTTAAAACTTGATCCTGCTGTTCTTTCATGAGGGAACTCAAAGTAATTAACAGCATAGAGCTACAAGTAGTCAAGGCAATATTAAACAACCTGCTGAAATATTATAGCAACCAAATCAAGAATCAGAACGGATTAAGGGCTATGCTGCCTCCCCAAAGGCATCTTTCCATCTTCATGAAGCACTGGAAGGCATCTACCGACAAGGCTGTACAGGCTTCCAAAAATGGGACATCCCAGAGCATCAGCACCACAACCAGAAGTACTCTAGTTCCTTGTGCCCAGTCAGTGGCCCTCAGTTGCAGAGGGAGCAACAGTAGCAACTTCTCCCACATACTTAGGGAGAAGTGTTCAAACAACAGTGCCTGTTAAATGTACTACTGAGCTGCAACCTGGATATGTGATGAAGTAGCTACAAGGCACTTCACACCATGTGTAAAGAGCCAATGAAGACTGTACATGTTTCCCTGCCTTTGACTTCATCTCACATTCCAGGTCTTTTTCCAGTCCTTGTTTTAAGCATTTCTAACTGCCACATCCCATGCAGGTTTACTCAGCCATAAGTGCCACTCAATTCAAAATAATTTCTTCACAAGCAGCACACATAGGATGGCAGTCTAAATAATCAACCTAGAAGAACTGCCCTTCCCCCCCTCCGCCTTGCCCAAGGATATGTCAAGAAGGCATGGGGGAGGGGACCATTGGCAAATTTCATAATCTATTCCAAACAGCAAAACCTGGAATTTTTAGGGACGCAGAAATTGAAATTCTCTCTCGCAATGCTGTAATGTCCACATGTAGCTTTTCTCAACAAAATACATGAGTTAAGTAGACACAATCAAGATGGAAAGAAAGATTCAGGCCACATCTGTGCTTTCTCAATTAGTATGAACATGCCTATTTATGATCAAGACTAGCCTCCACCCTCCCCACAGACTGGGACAGGCTTCTCGCTTCCCTGTCCTTCCCTAGGTGCTGATTGTCTCCATCCCCTTCTAGGTTGTTTGTGGCAAACTGAACATTAGGAGAACTAAAGCAGCAAAACATAATAATGTCTGCAGACCAAGATCATGGAAACTGGGTGGGATGTTTGCCATTATTCAACCACGACCACTCACTTTGGGGGTTTCCCCCTTGCTGCCTGGGGGAAGCCGGAGGATCCAGAAGTTCCGGTTCTTCAGCAGGTTCTCCATGTTCTCCAGCCTCCTCTGCAGTAGCCCGTACTCCTGGATGAGAGTCCCTAGAGCAGCCCACTTGCTCTCCAGTTGGTTCCCGATTTCTACTGCTGTTTTTTCACAGTCGATGATCTTCTTCTCGGCTGTTCCTGTTCGCCCCTCCAAGTCTAGCAGCCGCGTGGCATGAGAATCCACTTTTTTCTCCATAGCCTGGAATGATGCTATGAAGGTGAGAGAAATCTCAGCAGTCTGCGTTTCTCTTTCAAACGTTCGGTCGGGGTTGGTGGGGAACCGTGGAGACAACCGTCGCTGGGACTCCGTGTCTCGCTCCAACGTCTGCTGACAAGGACAGATATTGAAAGCATGAGTGCAGTTCTTCCCCACCTGCCAGCATCATGTGCCTGGCATTGAGCTGGCCAGTACCCTATTTATTGGATGCCTTCTTGCAACTTCTTTTGAAGGCTCCTTCAAGAGCTGGATACAACTGCACTGTCATCAAAGATGCCTTGCACCCTGTTTTTAAAAAGTTCCCTCCCACCTGTTCCTCAACAGTGAAGGACTTCCTTTTTCTGCTGCACACATGGCCACTTCCGTGGAAATTAAAACTGTTGCAGCTCTGCAGCTTCCACAGCCCTAAAGAGGAGAGAATCTCTCATATCCTCCTGCACAGTTTGACTCATGGGGACTCACGCTTTGGAAACTCTCTCTACCCAGAAAGACAGGCATGGTTACTCACTACTCCAGATCTCTCTTCACTGCCCCTTAGCTGCCACTTCCCCTGGGATACTCAAAACCACTGCTCAACACAAGCAGGCATGGCATAATGAACTTTGGGAACTATGAGCTGGGATGCTCTAGCCCAAATCTTACTTCACCCACAAACTCACTACATACATGGTCTTAGGGCAAGACACCAGACTCAACCTCAGCCTCCCTTCTGCCATAGACCTCACAGCGCAGTTGCAAGGACTCTGACGTTTGTGAAATGCTTCACATTCTGATGAGGCACCAATTCTCCTTCACCGGCAATTTAAAACCCTGTTACTGCAGATCAAGAGCAAACTCCACAGCACACAGGGCAGGCCCAGGGATATATCCAGCATCAACACACTTCTGATTCCCACGAGTGGTTCTCATTATTGAAAATGCATGCAAATAGCATGTGTGAACAGGCAATGCACATGTGGTTTGGCTTGTGGATGGACCATGGATGAGCACACCCATTCCCAATTCACACAAAACACACTCGCAATAGTGGGGCAGGGGAGGTTGTACATCCCTTCAAATGAAGGAGTGACTCTCCAAGAGTTTTGCACATTCAAAACCACTTGAGAAACAGTCCCAAGAAAGGACAAGGCAACTGCCTTAATGGGTAACCATTGTCTCTAGTTCCATATGGCAAGAGGTAGAGGCCCATGCGCTCCCTGGCAGGGCTTTTTGTCCCCACCATTTAGGAATCAGGACCTCTCCCCTTCGTCCAAATTCAGAGTCCAGGGCTCAGAGCCCTACAGCAGGGATCTGGGCTTCCCTGTTTGCCTTTAAATGACTTTGAAGAAGATCTGGGACAGAATAGAGCTAGCAAAAAGTTCCTTCTTGTGGTGAATTTATTCTTGATATTGGTTTTATTTTAGAAGTTTTGGAAGGCAACAGGAATTCAGTAAATAAGGTCAAATAAGAAAGCTCCAATATCTTGCTATAATTTAAATTTCATTGTACTTCTGAAAACTAGTTTGTAATACCAGTCTATACAAACTCCAGCTAAGTTCTGTTTCCACAGATGCCTCCAAAACCAGGACAGCCAGTTATCTTTCAAGTGTCATTCCTTGAATAGGGAAGTGAAGGTTACAAGTGCTAAAGCAAGCCACAGAAGCATCCACATTCAGTTCCCAAAGCAACGGATACATATCTTCAGATGCACACAATGCATATTGTTTTGGATACTTTGCATACTTCAGAGAGCATTTTTAAAAACCCTACTTTGTAAGAAATTAAAACAAGTTTGCCAACCTCTCTCTCCCCTCCTGAAGGCCTCAGAACCAGCAGTCAGAGAAGCACCAGGTCCTCGCATCAGATGCATGCCTTTAGTTTTAACATGTATTCGCTGTTTTGGCCAATAGTGTCTGCCAAAGCAGCACACAGTTCAAACACAGCATTACACGTACAAGGCAGTAAAAGGAATTGGGGTCCAGTCATAAACTGTCTTCTACCTGGGGACAGGAACCTACAAGGTCAGAGTCACTCCCCAGGACAAACACAAACCAGTTTGACTGCCAAAGGGCTGGAAATTGTGTCTTTTTTGTAGGGACAATTCACTACAGTTTCCAGGGCAAAGCTGTGACAGAGGCAGCCTGAGGCAACATGCAAGGCACGCACAGGCTCTGCCTGGCCTGTCACTCTCTACCTTCAGCCCTGTCTGTGGCTGGGTGGCTTACAGCACAAGCCCCATGCACATCTACTCAGAAGTAAGTGCATTGTCTTCAATTTGTGAAAAAATGGCAGTCCCAGTCACAGCCCCCCCCCCAACACAGCCCCACTTCTCAGAATCACACCTCCCGACGCATCTAAGAACTAAGAAATTGGATTTGTTGCATACTCCTTCAAAATGTCCCCCTAACGGGGGCCTCCAGACTTTTCAATACAGGGGCCACATTATCTATTTTACAGATTTTTGCAGGCTGAAAAAAAAATCAGTTTTTTTAATGAATGAATGAAATTTTTTAATGAATGAATAAGTTTTACTTGGATTTTTTTTTTTTTGCAATCAGCATGATACAATTCAACACAAGAGAGAAATGTGACATTTATAAAGAAATTTTGCCATGCTTAAACTGAGAAATGTTATATAATGAGCACAAATGTCAAATATTTTAAGTTGCTGCAGGCCAGAGAAAATCTTGTGGTGGATCAGTTTTGGCCCCAGGGCCATGGTTTGGAGGCCCTGTATTAGAGGGCACTGAAGAGGCTGGCCCCCTGAACAGTGCTCTTGCCTCCAGATTGCTTCAACGAACATAACAAATGGCTCATGCATCAGATGGCAGCCCAGAGGCCATGCCTTGCTAAAGCTAAAGCTAAGAGGTCCAAGGTACTGGCCATGGTACTGTTCCAGTGCTCAGTCCCTCAATGTGACTAGCAGGACCCAAGAAAGCCTCCTGCCTGACATCTCCGTAGGTTCTCTTCTGACTTTAAGACAAGACTGCAGTACAAGACTCCAAACCTAGAAGAGTTAAGGAGGTGCTACCCTTGGGGGGGGGGAGGAAACAAAGGAGCCCCCCTGACATGTTCATGTTACTGCTGTTCCCAACCCAAGAAGGAAAAAAGGACTTCATGGGATCCAAATTGGGCTAAATCAAGGACTTCCCTTGTTCCAGCCACAAGGCATGTCCATCTGGGCTTAATCATTGATCACAACTGCACCCCAGCTCTTGCGGGGATTTTCCCCCATGTGAAACATTCAAAATCAGACACTCCACAACACCCACGATGGGGTATCCCACCCTGGATGGAGCCTGTGCAAGTCTCCGATAAGCCAGGAGAAAGGAGAGATTCTGCTTGGATGCCTGATTCAAACGGGCAAGGACAGGGAGCACGGCAAGTCCCTTGTTCTGAAGATCAGCACCACCTCAATGGAGAGGGGAACTCCAGCATGGGGCGGGGGAGAGAAGCGAGAGAAAAGCAGCCAGGATAGCAGTTTGCAGGAACAGCCTTCCAGGGAGTACAACTGCCCACAGCCCGAATGATGGCCGAAAACAAAGCCTGATGTAAACAAAACTCTCCCCCCCTCCATTTCAATGCACAGGCCGGCGATGGCCTGCTGGGTGCGTGTTTGCGTGGTAGGAAAGAGACGGAGGGTGGGTGGGGGAATCCACCCAGCCGCGACAGTACAGCCTGAGAGATCTCGCGGAGGGAGGGAAGGACAGCATCAAACACCCCCCCCCCATTTCCAGGGGTGATTTGCATAGAGCTCCACAGCCAGCCAGCAGCCTCCCAGGACTGCAGCAAACGGAGAGACCCTGTTTGACAGGACCGCCGCGGGTGGAGGGAGGAGGCCACAGGCAAGCAGGCAAGGACTCAGGCGGGCACCCCTAAGGCCACCTGGGCAGGGGGCGCGAACCCCCAGCAGCCCCAAAGCCCCCCTCCCCGCCATCGCAGAGAGAGCAGCCCCAGAGCCCCGCCTGAGCGCAGCTGCTCCCTGGGGCCCCGCACCCCCGCAGCCCACGGAGCGGCCGACCCCGGCGACAGCCTCGGGCGCCCATCCGCAGCTGCTCCGGCCGGCCGGTTCGCCCGCCGCAGCGCCTGTCAAGCGGCCCCTCCTCCCCCGCTGGGCAGGACAGGGTTAACGGCTCACCTGGGCGGGCGCCCCCCCTTCCATGGCCCTTTGTTGCCCCCCAGACGGGGCTCGGCGCCACAACGAGGCTCCAGCCGGGCGAGGGGGAGGGATGGACTCTGCTGGGTCCGCCCGCTCGGCTGCGAATGAAGGCAGGCAGGCGAGGCAGTCCCGGCGCCGCTCTGCGCTAGGGGGCGCGCATGCGCACGCCAGCCCGCTGCCCGCTCCTGCTTGGGAGGGCGCCGGACTCTCTGCCCGGCGCCGGCGCCACGGGCGAGCGCGTCACCCCACGCCCACTTCCGGCTTCCGGCCCGGCGCCGCTACGTGCGGCGTGCGGGCGCGCGGCGTGGACGTTGCTGTCCCTCTCTCCCGCTCTCTCCTGACCCACCGGGCCGGCCGAGCGTCCGTGGCTGCGACATTTTCTCTGGGCTCCGGCAGTTGGGTCTCCTCCCGCTCCTTCCCCCACGCACGCGACCTTTCTACGGAGCTAGAGACAGAAGTCGCTCTCCTGTCTCCGTGGCAACCCCAGCGCTGACGTTCAGTTGGAAGCCGGAAGTGTTGGTACATTTTGAATTCAACCGCCGCAGGCCTCTTGGTTCTCTCTATGGTGGAGAACGCAAGGAGAGAGGCCGAGGACTGCGTAGGGAAGCAGCGTCGGCGGCGTTCTTTTTAGCAGCGGCCCCTGAAGGGCGGAGGTGAAAACCGCAGAGCCGTTCTTGGAAAGGTTCGTAGTTCGCCTTTCCCCAGGAGGCCAGAGGAGGAAACGACCCCGGCAGTCAAGCAAAGCGAATGTATCCTTCGCTGAGTGTTTCCCGGGGACTGGGGGAGACAATACAGTCCTTATTTCTCGGCCACGCAGGACGAGGCTTGAATTGTGCCTGGAACCCGTTTCCACACCGGCAGGGCTACATGCACGCAGTAAATGAATGAAACACAGAGCCCAATCTAATGCAGGTCTGCTCAGAAGAAAATCCTATTATAATCAATGGGGACTTATGCCAACCTAAGTGTGACTAGGATTGCAGCCAAGTAAAACTGCCTCTGGGCATAGACAGAATACCTTTCCTCGCCTCTTTATCCTCCCCTGACAAGCCACATGGGTAGGTTAGGCTGCAAGACTGAGACCAGCCATGCCCATCAGAGGTTCCTCTGGCCAGGCTAACCTGTACACCCCAATACTAGTGACTGCAACAGCATCCATTGCACATTTATGGGGCATGTGGTGGGGGTGTCAAGAGGGGCCGAGGGCAAGGCTTTGCCTCAGGACCTGCAGTAACTTGACCTTGGCACTGCCAGGACCATTTAGAGAGCTTCACTGAAGACCCAGCTCTTGCCAGCCCTGGTCGGACATTTCAGCACCCTGTGGGGATATCAGGGTAGTAAGACCAAGCTATAAATGTGGTTCATTTAGTAAGGCTTTTACTTCAAAGCTGGCATTACTTGATTCAGATCTGGGCCTCAGTCAAATTCAGGAACAAGCACTGGAGCTCTAGCACCACAAGCCTTAGCATATGTACTCAAAAGTAAGCCTCATTGAGTGCCAGGGGACTTACTTGCAGGCAAACATGTATAGGATGACAGCCCACGGCAAGCTCTGCATACCAAAGAGGTGCTTCACCAAGGAGTTAGGGCCCCTCTGATCTGGCTGGTGAGCTGCAGCGCCCTCTGTGGCCGTTGTCCTTCACTGGAGCCAGACCTTTGGCAGTATCCCTGGCTCAGACTGAGAGGCCTCTCCTGCTCCTGAGACATGTCGTTGTACCAGATGCCTCAGAAAAGTGGGTCTGGTACAGCATCTCCCCCCACCACCGCCAGTCTTAAAGCAGGAAACCAAACACCTCCAGCCGAGTGACATCTCCTCTTATAATTGGACATTGCTGAGGCATCTAGAAAGTACCAGGCAGAGCAATTCTCACAATGGAGCTGTTCATGCTGGGATGAGCTCAGCCTCCGCAGCTGGGGAGGGGGGCAACCCACAACCGTCCTGTTTTTCATAACTTAAAGCTGCAGAAATCTGGTCTGAGGGGTCTTGCCACTAATCCAGGCTAAGAAACCCAAAACTTGTCCCCAGGCTAACCCAAATTGTGAGCCATGGATGTCAGCCACATCCTCTACGCAAATCAGACACATTTACGTATATCTAAATCATTTATTCTGCTTCTGCGAGGCACAGAATAGATCAGCACTGGAGCCCCAACTCACGACGGCCGGAGAAACCTAGTTCACTTAAGGTAGCACAAAGCAGCGCTTCCAGTCTTTCTTCATGGCCCTGAGGGCTAGAAACATGAACACAGAGATTCTCAGGATGCAGACTTCTGCAATATGCTTGTGTGGTGAAATCAGTGTACCCAAGGCTCTGGCGTTTACTACCACTCAACACGGGCCTATACATGAATATTAAATCGGTTAGAACTTCCTAAGCCAGAACTTGTGTCAGGCTCATCCAAAACGAGAGGCTGTGGTGGTGCAAGTCAACTTCCACACAGTTCCCTCTGGCATCCACTGCAGAAGCCCTGCCTTCCATGGTATCCTGTCCATGGGGAGTTCCACTGCGTCCAGCACATCAATGACCACGCTAGATAGGCTATGACCTTCCCTCGGGGCCTCTTACTACCATCACTTGTTGCACACATGGTTGTAATGTACCTGCAATGTGTTTCCCTCACTAAAGTGACCTTTTAGATCTCTTTATTAAAACCCAAAATGAAAGCTGCAGGATGCCTGCCCCTTCCCCCAACTTCGAAAGCGTAATTCCCCGCTTTGTACATGCCTGCCTATTCACAATTCTTTCTTTCCAAGATCTCACAGTGATGTATAAAAGCAGTACACCCCCATCATCTGGGCAGCAAGACGAATGCTACAAGCCCCATTCAAGGTGTGGAACTGAAGGGCGGGGCAGGAAAAGGCAGACCTGGCAAAGTTAGTTCATCAGCAGCTTCCATATTAGGCTACCTAACATGCTCCACATGGGGCTGCCCTTGAGAAGCATTTGGAAAAACCAGTGAATCCAGAGCTGCTGTTGTGCTGCCAGGCCAACTGGGCGCACTTTCTTCTGGTGCTTTTTGGTGCTGTTGGCCACCTATTTTGTGCAAGGCTCATCAGAGTGCTGGTTCTCACCTTGAAAGCCATAAGCGGCCTGGGGCTCAGGGACCATTTTCTCCCATATGTTCCCTCCCTTGCATTGTCAGCAACATTAGAGGTCCTGTTATGGGTGGGACCCAAGGGGCAGGCAGGGCCTTTTTTGCTGTGGCACCATTCCTGTGGAACTCCTTCTCCAGGGCAGCCCTACACTCCATCTGTCATTAAGTTCAGCCTGTCTTTCAGGGACTGCCCGATTGGTCCTTATTTGTTGAGGCTCACCTGTTAGAGCAGCAATTTTCAACCAGTGTGCCACAGCACATTAGTGTGCTGTGAATGATCCACAGGTGTGCTGTGGAAGTTAGGGGGAGGGTCATTTATTAGCAGGGCCATTGGGGAATGTGAGCCCCCCATTGGCAGTATAGTGTGCTTTGTCAGTTGTCAACAAACGTGGTGTACCTTGACAATTTCAGCACCGTGTAAGTGTGACATGTGGTGGAAAAGGTTGAAAATCACTATGTTAGAACATAAGAAGAGCCCTGCTGGATCAGGCCAAAGGCCCATCTAGTCCAGCTTCCTGTATCTCACAGCGGCCCACCAGGTGCCTCAGGGAGGCATGAGACAACAAGATGCTTGCATCCTGTTGCCACTCCCTTGCACCCAAGCTTTGCCCTGTTGTGTGCTGCTTTCAGGTTCTGAAAGTGGACCTCATATAGGCCAATTTTAAAACTTTTGGTGTCTTGATTTTTTGTGTGTGTCCTTCAGTTGTACATCTGTGTCTTTTAGTTTGTTAGTTTCATTTAAAAATAAAAGAGGGTGTAGTTTGTTCAAAGAGCAAAAAGGCTTTCCTCCCAGCATACACCTGAGAAGGCAAACAACCTGCGCCCAGGTGTCTGGGACACGGAGCTGGTGCCCTCTGAGGCAGAGGCCCCAAGTCACCCTTGCACCAGCTAACTACCCAAGAACTGGTCAAGCAAAACACTGGCAAAAACCGACAGGCAGGATGAAAAATGTCACCTTGCTGTCAACAAAAAGGAACACTGCGTCTGTCTCCCTTTCCTGGCCTGACCAAAGTTCACGTAGGTGATTCAGGAAAGTGGGCAAGGAATAGCCTTGAAGTCTCTTCCTGGGATGCTGATTTCTCTCTGATGTGTACAAAAAGCTGGCAGGGCTCCAGACCACAAGGCCTTTTGCTTTCCGTCTCTGCCTCAGAGACTCCTGGTGTCCCTGGAGTAGGTCCAAAGGCTGAGGCCCAACTGGCCACCATCACAGCTACTTCTGGGTCTGTGTCCCAAGCCAGTGTTCCATGGCAGAATATTCATGGCAGGGGGGAGAGGGACATCTCCTAACCAAGGGGGGGCACATTAGTCTCTGCCCTTGACTTTGGTCTGCTCTGGCTGTGCAGATGTCTCTGCGGCGGGCGGCTTTCTAACCAGGGCGCGTCACTGTCATGGAGGCGTTGATGCCCCACGAGGTGCTGCTTGCGGGTGAAGCTTTTCTGGCAAAGGGGGCACTGATAGGGCCGCTCCCCAGTATGCAGCCGGCCGTGCGTGGCCAGGTGCTCCTTGCGTATGAAGGTTTTCCCGCACTCGCCACAGGCGTAAGGTCTCTCCCCGGTGTGAATCATTTGGTGCCGCAGGAAGTTGGAGTGGTGGTTGAAGCCCCGCCCACACTCGCCACAGATGTAGGAGCCCGCCTTCCCGCCCGCGGCATGCGTCCGCTGATGGAGCCGCAGGTTGATTTTCAGCCGGAAACTCTTCTTGCACTCGATGCAGGTGTGCGGACGCTCGCCGGAATGCCACAGGCGGTGCTTGCTGAGGCTTGCCTGGTGAGGGAAACACCGTCCGCATTCAGGACAGGTATAGACCTTGGCGCGTACCTGGAAGTCTGATGTGGGGCTTCCTCTGGGCTCAGGAGAGGCTTGGGGGTGCATCCTCTGGTGCAGTGCATACTGCTCCTCATAAAGGAAGCTTTTCCCGCATTCAGGGCACACGAACGGAGCCTCCCCAGGCAGAGCCCCCTCCTGGACAATGATGGTAGTGAAGTCTCCAAAGTCCCTTCCCTGCACTGCTGGCTCCTCCAGGTCCCCTCCGCAGCCGACCGCCTGCCCCTCGACACCTGCCAAGCCCTGCTCAGGAAAACGCAGCTCGGACCGATCCCAAGCCTCTGGCAACAGGCTGCTGCACAGTCCCCGGTCTCCACGGCCCGTCTCTTCCCCAGGATGTGCCTGAGCAGGGAATCCAGCATCTGCAGGGGGACCAGATCGGAGGTGAGATGGATTTTGGGAAGGCTGTTTCTCAAGGACGTTCCCTTAACCTGGATATGCTTGGAAAACAAAGCATTTGGGTCACGTTCACCGCACTCGTAAGCTGCTCAGAGGGCTTTCGAGTCAAATGACAGGATGTTGCATGTATTGTAAACAGTGTACCATGATCATCATCACCCCAATTATGCAGGGTGGGGATGTAGACAAACAGAATGAGAAATATTACAGCGCCCTGCTTATTTGGGGAAAGGTGGGAATTTCATATAAGTAACTAAGCAAAGCCTCAAAGCCCTCCAGGAGTGACTGATTAGCTGCAGGAAAATTCTGCAGAGATGAGACTGGAAGACTCAAGAGAGACCTGCGTTTCCAGCTTCAGAGCCACACTCATCTATGGCCAACTCATCCAGGCTGCTGTCTGCACAAGTTTCCCTTTCTTCTGAATCCCACACACTCAACACAGAAAGGTCCTGTTGGGCAAAGGAGACCAGGTCATTCATGAATGCAAAGGACTCTTGAGAGAGAAGGATGCTATGAGTAAAATTAAGTTCCCAGCCAGACACACAAAATCAGTCGTGCTTGGGGAAAAAAACTGGGGCCACTACCTACAACTGAGTGCAATCCTAAATGCAAGCTCAGGGTTGGAGATTTTGTATAGAATAAGGTTGTTTCCTGACTGCAGCTTCTCAGGCCACAAGAACTACATCTTATGACTTTTGATAAGAGTCAAAACCAAAGAGTCTTTTGAATCTCTCCAAAACAAACTTAGGGCGCAATCCTAATCCTAAAATGGAGTTAGGCCAGCACAGTTTGGCCGGCACAAGGGCCACTGTAAAGCGTGTTTGGACCACTCTCAGAGTCAGGGAGGATGGCACACATCTGTGTGCTGGCCTCTCTGACTTATAACTTATATAGGAAAAGGTCCTCCTGCCTGGTTTACGTGAACCAGGTGCATGTGCGCGTATCACTGTGCCCCATTACTTGCCTGTGCCAGTAGTCCTGGTGGCCTCTTCTCCGTCTTCAAAAGGGTCCTGAGCCTCAACACACGGCTCCTCCCCACGTTCGATCCGGGATAGCAAGTCAGGTTTGGCAATGGCATAATCTGGGGTGGGAGAAAAGTGAAAGATCCAGGAAGCCTTCTCACCCTTGTTATGGAGCATGTGGCAGCCTACAAGTCTAAGATTTTACCTTCTTGGAAAGGGAGCTTCTCACTCACCTGGCTACTGGAGAAAGCCAGGCAGCATGCAAGTGATGATCGGAGGGAGCTGGCAGCCTGACTCCGCATCAGGATTCGCCCCACTCTGACTCCCCTATGATTGAACCCCCTTTATAAGACCATTGTTGCCCAAGCACCCCCCCTCTCTTGGCCACCTCTGGTTCTCTTTACCTAGCGAGACTAGCGACTCGTAGTTCCCCTTCATCACATTCTTGTAGAGCTCCTTCTGCCACTCGTCCAGGTTGCCCCACTCCTGCTCGGAGAAGTAAACCGAGACTTCATCAAAAGTCACGGGTACCTGGAATTGCACGGGAGAAGAGACTGTAACACTCCTGTAGAACTGCCAAGACAAAGCATCGTGCTGGAAATAGCAGAGCAGCCATTCAAGATGGTCAGCTGTGATGCAGGGTGCAGAGCTGCGTTGGGCCTTAGCTCAGCCGTGCCGTGCATGCCATCTTAGCGTCAGAAGCCTTTTGGAGCTGTCCCAGGCCTTTAAGGTGCAAGTTTAGCACAGCCTAAAGAAGGTGTTTCTTCACACCATGGAGATTATACCTATGGAACTCATGGCCACTGGCTTAGATCTTTGAAAGGGATTAGACACAACCACAGAGAGTAGGTCTGCTAACAGCTATTGCCAGGACATCTCGAAGGCACCTCGGAGGAGAGCTTGGAAAAGCTCCTGAGGGCAGGAGAGCTGCAGCACTTGCCACCTGGTGTGGCCTCTTGCAAGCAACGATCCTTGGATAGGGAAAAGCCCTTTGGTACTCCATATTGGGGAGGTGCTGCCTCTATCCCAGGATGGCTCACCTTGGGGATTTCTCCTCGGGAGCCTGGGGGGAGCCGGAGGATCCAGAAGTTCCGGTTCTTCAGCAGGTTCTCCATGTTCTCCAGCCTCCTCTGCAGCTGGCCATAGGCCTGGATCAGGGTCCCCAAAGCATCCAGGTGGCTGCCAAACTCCATGATGGCTCTCTCTGTGCCGGAGAGCTTCTTCTCGGCCAATCCCGTCCTCCGCTCCAAGGTGAGCAGTCGCCCAGCATGGATGTCCACCTTCCTCTCCACCGCTTGCATGGCAGCCACCACGGTCCAAAGGGAGATCTCCGTGGCCTGCCGGTGGGGCTCCTCCGCACCACTCTGCTTGGGACGGAAACAAGATTGCAGGGAAGCTGGCTGCAGGGGGGCCACGTCCCATTCCAGACCCTGTTGGCAAGTTCACAAAGGGCAGGAACCAGGTGTGGAGTCAGAATCCAGCAAATTATAATATTAATGCAGTCAGTCCTCATATGCAAATTCACTTAACTGCAAGGGGCAGAACTGCAACTTACGTCATTATCCACTATGATGAGTTTCTGAAGGCTGCAGGGATCTTAGAATGACACCTGCAACCAGCACAAACACCCTTAAAATGGCTGGCAGAAGCATTCGCCAGCAATGTATAAGGAATCCATCCTGTTGGCAGGTGCCATCCTGAAGGTCCCTGCAGCCTCTGGAAGGTCGCTGCAGCATTCAGAGGTCATTTGGCACTTCATGCTGTACTCTGCTGGCTTCCTGAGGGTCTCTGATGGCAGATAAGGTACCCCGGCACCTGACCCCATTGATCACATAGGATAAATGGTTCATTATCCGCAAGGATTTCCAAGAACCTAACCCTAGCGGATAACGAGGACTAACTGTACTTCACTCATCCAGTTGCCACTCATGGGCAGAAGGAGGGTGCCCCCAATTTCACAGTCTCCCCTTTGCAGAATTCCCTCATCTGGGAGATCAGACTCTCCCCCCTCATGTTCTTCATTTCACCTGCAGGTAAAGCGCTTTTCATTTAGAAGGGCTGTTGCTGGATTCTGTGGAATGTGTCAGCTTGGTTTTTACTGCTGTTGCAGGCATGCGCAATTTCATGCAATGAGATTTTGACAGATTGCTTTCAACACCTAATGTATCCTTAGCAAGGCAAATATTCCTTTCTCAGTCAATGCAATGCCACTGCAACACACCAGGGCACTTTCAGATCAACTCTACTCCAAATACAGAGAGCCACCTGCTGGGAAGTTCTTATGCATCAGCTCCACCACAATGAATGGGAGCCTTGCGCATCCAGTGGGGCCCAACTGTGCACAATTTCAAGACAGAGTTTCTGAGACAAACTTGTATTTGCCCCATTTCTCATTGATCTCACTGAGGACAGAGAACAAGTCCTTCCTCTAACCTAGACTAGGAGGGTGGTTGAGCACAGGGATGCTGCACCAAAGGCAATCAAGCTATGCCTGGCATTTCACACTGGGACCACAGAAAGGGAGCAACTGTGGGGACGACGACACAGGGAAGCAATCCTTTCCAGGGTTGCGTTTGAGCCACCAGATGTGTGCCTCTGAGCTTGTGCAGACTGCAATTCCCTCTGCCTGCAGTCATCATCCTAGCAAGAAGTGGGGGCGGGGCACTGGCTTCCAAAGCTGGAGGTTTGGCTTGCGCGCCGGCACCTCTCGTTTTAGGAATTAACCCTTGCAGGGCCCGATCCCGCTGAGCGAAGCGAGCCCTCGTCTCCGTCACCATTTTTTAGGCATTTATTTTCATGTTCCGTCCCTCCCTTTTCTACCTGAGTGTCAGAGCCCCATTCAGCAGCCATCGCGATCGTCGCTCGCTACAAGCAGATGTGGCCCAAGCCCCGGTTGCAGACTGGATGGCAGGCAGGCAGGCTCTTTGGCGGGGCCCCGTCCCTAATCAGAGGAGGAGGAGAAGCTGCAGCAGTTGCAGAGTCCCGGAATGAATCCGTTCAAGGAAGGCGGCGGCGGCGGCTCCTTGGTTTGCTGGAGGCAGAAGGGAAGAGGAGGAGCCGCGCACCCGCAGCAAGCCCTCGCCTGCGCGGAAGCAGCTCGCCTTGCACGGCTGCTGCTGAAGCGCGTCTCTGTACCGGCTCTTTCTCATCCCCAGTTGCAGCTGGTTGGGGCGGCTCCGTGGAAGCGCTCTGCACATGCTGGGCGCAGCCTTTTAAGAGCCCGGCGCGCTCCGTGTTCAGATCTTGCCTCTGCCACGAACAGTCTGGGGAAGCCGCAAGCCCAGCCTCTCCGTCTGCAGCACGAGGAGGACCTACCTTACAGGCTTGTTGTGAAGAGGTCGCTGAGCGCTCTCTGCAAAGCCCTTCGGCACAAGCAAAGACCTTTTCCCTTGCCCCGACTTCCCAGCGGGGTTTGTGACAGCTCCTGGATCTTATTCTGGTGCTCCTTTGGCTTTTAAGTCGTACAGATGTTTTTAAATTGGTGCTGCATCTGTCGTTTTGGTTTGGTGCCTGAGGAAGGCGGACCAAATGCTGTTCCCCCCCCCTTACCTGAGAAAGGGGGCTAGAGTGGAAGAGGAAGTGTGGAGGACAGTGGTGGGTTGCAGAGACAGCCCAAGCTGGGCCTTGGGTAAATATGCTGTTTTCCCCCTAATTCCCAGAAGCTTCTGTGTTGTTAGACAGCCTGAACATGCTGGGACACATTTCTGCAGCAATCCTTTTTCCATGACTGGGCAAACTCACATCTGTTTAGGTAAAGGGGTGGGATGGAGTGGCCAGGTGAGTTCTCCTCCTCCAGTTAGGTAATGATGGCATCATCAACCCTGGGCTACTCGTTCAAGCACAGGGATGCTTGTGTGCATTTCTGCCAGACCTGCAGTGAAACCAAGTGTTGGTTTGCAGAAGGCACACTCCAGTAACTGCAGGGACTAGGCTTCCTGGGACAATGGAAGTAGCTAGTGATAGGGACTGTAATCCTAGCTGCAGTAGATGCATTCAGGGAATTAATGTTGCTGTTTGCTCTGTTCAGTACAAGCCAACCTGCAAACACCAGCAGTTTAGCTAGCCCACTGAAGGCTTTGTGTGCCTCCTCTTGAGTATCTTCCTGGCTTGCTCTGCTCTGCAGGTCCTGTTCTTGTACCCATTTGGTCAAACCTTTTGTGTGTTCACACTCAGTGAAGTTCAGACCTTCTGCATCTGCCTCCTTCAGAGGCAGATCTAAGGGAGGGCAAATCTCTAAGTGTTGCAAGAAGCCTTACCCTGTCATGTAAATCCCTCCTCTCCCTTGCTGCTGTAGCCAGTAAGCAACACCAAGATGTTGCTTTTCCCTGTGAGGATTGGCTAGAACAGTGCAGGAGAGGAGTGATTTCCACAGCAAGATAAGGCTTCTTGCAAAACTTAGAGATTTGCCCTCCCTTAGATCTGCCTCTGGCCTCCTTGTACTTTTTTCTATCATCCCCTTTTAATTCTTTTCATTTTTAGATTTTTAAATAAACCACTTCTATTTGAATACATGCCTGCCTAGTCCATATTCATGGGTTATCACATCTGATCATGTATGGGTACTACTACAGTTTTAAATAGGAACCACCCCCACCAGCCCTATTCTGCCTGCTCTCTGGAGCCTGGGATTATGGCAGTGGAAAGAATGACCAATTTTTGTCCCTGTGCAGCTTCTGATCCAATAAAAAGGGTAAATGGAGGAAGAGGTGCATGAGCTCTAACAACTAGGCCCTGTTCCCCTCCGTCAGCCTGCCTTCTCTAGCTAACTTCCCTAAGAGCCTCCCCTGAAAATTCATGGAAGGAAACCAGCAGTTAGCATCCTACCTGTGGATGAGGAAACATGCTTGCAAGCCTTAGGGAAGGACAAGCAGCACGCAAGGCAGTGTTGTCCTAAACAGCAGCAGAACATTTCACACACACCACCATGAGGACTAGAACACCACTGCAAGGTTCAGAGCCTGAATCCAAAGTCCAAGCCAGATAATAGACTTCAAAAAAGAAATGAGCAACACTAAGTCTGGACTTAGGCCTAGACTAGGTCCACGATTCAGAGTAAGTGGGCAACATTTACTGAAATCTTGGAAGGAAGTCAGAGAGAGTGCCGAATAAGGATTAGAGCAGCCAAAGAGTGGGAAGGTGTCCTGCCCTGTCCCTCTTGCCTAAAAACCAGCAGAAATGACAGGGTGCAAAATCCAGTTTTTCTTGGCACCACCTTCCATGATGAGTGGCTGAGTGTCGCTCACTGGAAGGAGCACCTACTTTGGTCCTCGGGTTCAGGCTCTCATCTCCAGTTAAACAGCCAGGCTGCAGGAAACAGGAAGGAGCCTTCTCTGCCTGAGGTGCTGGTGAGCCGCTGCCAGTTGCAGAGCCCAGTCCTGAGCTGGCCGGACCCAATGTGGGCGGTAGCAGAGAGCAGTCCCTCTGAGTCAGGCTAGGAGCCTCACCTGGGCCTTAAATGCTAGGAGATGGATCTGCCAAGGAGAGACGCTCCAGCACCTGCACCCCAGCCAGGCTTTGTTTTGCCACTGACCCAGAAACGAGACGAGGGCTGCAGAAGAGACACACTGTATTGACATCATTTGCAAAGAAGGTGTTACAAAAAACGCAGCCACGGACCAAACACCTGACATCACACAGAGGAAAAGCTGGTTCATTACGGTCACCTCAGCTGACACTGAGCTCAACAACACTGAAATTCATATATAAGTCAACCAATATTTACAAAGATGTGTTTTAAAAAATTAACACCAACAAGACAACGGGGGCAGTTCTCGGATGCCTTAAGAGTGTGTGAGAACTGAGGACTGGGGGACAGGCGGCACATCTGGCTGGAACTTCATACGGTGAAACAACACGACACAAATTCTTGGCATTGTAGTATAACAACAGACTCCTACCGGAGTCTGCCTGCAGCTGCTCTGACTTGTACATGTTACCTGGAACTGTCACCAAATGCAGTTTCAAAATTAAAAAACAAACACATTTACTAATAACGAGTTAACTGGAAAAGTTCTGACTTCAGCTCCGTTGAGGTGCTCAGCAGAGATGGAGCTCAGCTTGCTTCGAGGCAGGAGCGGAGGAGGGAGAGGGAGTTGCACACTGCAGTCTGTCCCCTTCCCAGTTCCCAGGCCTGGCTGTCTGGTTTGGGGGGTGCCACCCTCTGCCTCCCAGAGGGATCTCAGCCCCCCATCTCCTGTGGCAACAGAATGAGGCAAAGTTTTATTTGGGTCCTGTAAGTGCAGGAAAGAGAAGCAGTGAATACTCACCACGGGGGCGGGGGGGGCCCTTTGCAGCTTGAAGAAGGGCTTCCTAGAAACTGAAGGAGCCTCACACGTTGAGCCACAAAGGCCCACCCAAGTGCAATGTATGTCCTACGTAGGCAAAGAAGGACTAAGCTTATATCTTGGCCTTACACTAAGCCCTCACACAGGGCAAAGTTACATCCTAGCAGTCCACAAGAGAGCCCCCCCCTTGCACACACCAGTGCATGTCATGCACACACACACACCCAGCATGCCCGGCTCTACTGGGCGGCAAGCTGGGCCCACTCCTCAGTATACTGGGTGTGGCCCACTTCAATGCAGGCGCAGCTATGGCTGCTCTTGTTTCAGGCCCACCACGCCGGACTGAGTCCCCGGCGCCAGGTGGTGTGCTGTCGGGTTGCGGGTGTGGATTTTCTGGTGGCAGTTCAGAGACTCCTTGTAGCGGAAGTTCTTCCCGCAGGTGGCGCACTGGTAGGGCGTCTCGCCAGTGTGGACGCGCCAGTGCTTGAGGAGGTGGTCTCGCCGGATGAAGCTCTTCCCGCACTCGGTGCACTGGTAGGGCCTCTCGCCGGTGTGGATGCGCTGGTGCCGCACGGCCTTGGAGAGGTCGCGGAAGTCCTTGCCGCAGTACGTGCAAGTCAGAGGCCCGTCGCCTTTCCCCGTGTGGAGCTTCTGGTGGAGGAGCAGGCTCACCTCCAGCTTGAAGCTCTCCTTGCACTGACTGCAGGTGTAGGGCCTCTCCACCATGTGGTTTCCCGGACGTTTCCCCGCACCGGGCTTGAGGCTGGCGCCTCGCTGGGGCTCAGGGCGCTTCGAAGGCCTGGGGCGTGCCGGGGTTGGAGCTCGCTGGAGAACCACTGGACTGGGCTTCGGCTTCATGCCTCCTCCGGCATCCAGAGTAGGGTAGTTGCCTCCTCCCCCGTGGCTCTTTTGGTGGGTGGAGAAGAGCTGCTTGTCCAGGAAACCTTCTCCGCACTCGCAGCAGATGTACGGGCCGGTATGCGCATCCACGGCCAGCACGGGCGAGTCGTCTTTGCGGGAGTCCATCACGCAGCGGGCGGACCGTCTCAGGCTGCTCCCGGGAGGCTTCTTTGGTGTTGCAGGTGAGAATGGCTGGCTCTCACAGAGCAGTTCCTCCCCTGGGCCCTGGAAAACCTCTGTCCACTTTCGAGGAAACATGCCAGGAAGCTCTAAGCTTTCGGAGTCTTCCTCCAAGAGCTGTGGAGGATCTGGTAAAACAAAGAGTATAGGCAAGTTGGTGGCTGTCTTAGAAAATATTCCTGCTCAGCCCATACCTGATGCTCTCCTCCACTAAGCCCACATTTGGTTTACTAAAGTTCAGTGGACTGGCTGTGGTGCCTTCCTTTTCGCTAGATACGCTGCCATCTACTGAATCTAGAACCTTCGGCAGGCAAACCAAGTGCTCCCACACTGAGCTCCAGACTCTCACATCTCAGGGCTAGTTTACAGCATTCTTGGTTACAAACTGGGCCGAGTGCATCCTCTGCCAAGAAAAAAAAAATCTACCAATGAACTGCAACACTCAACCAACTATGAAATTATGCCTATCTATTTCCTCCAATCCTGCCAACCTAGCAGTTCGAAAGCATGTAAAAATGCAAGTAAATAAATAGGTACCACTTAAGTGGGAAGGTAACGGTGTTCCATGCGCTACGGCGTATAGTCATGCCGGCCACATGACCACGGAAGCTTGTCCTTGGACAAAACGCCAGCTCTACAGGCTTAGAAACAGAGATGAGCACCACCCCCTACAGTCGGTCATGACTAGACCATTCAATCGTGGGGAAATCTTTACCGTTATTTCCACCAAGGGCACACACGCTGTTTAGTTGATACACAGGACTACTCAAGCTCCTTTAGTGCAAGCCCATTAGAAAAGGCGGACTCCCCCCACCCTTCAGATAACCAATTCCCTACACCCAACAAGCTGCTTCTGAAACTCCTCTCAGCCTCATTGAAAAAATCTAAGTTCCCCTGAGCTCAAAAACTAGTTTATTGTTCTTTTGACCTTGGACATTATTTATCTCACTGAACATGAAGATGACCTACAATGCAGATTCTGCAAGAGGAGCCCCAGAACGGACAAGAATCAAGGACACTGGGGGGAGCTCTGTGCACTGAATCGCTGGCTCCACATTTAAAACATTAGGCATATTTATACCAAGAATCCTGCATACTTTTTACCCAACAAGTTTGTTCCAGGTTTATCTTTACAAAATAGGCTCATAGTGGTAAACATACAAAATTATAAATATTTCAAAATCTTTTCAATGCATGGCCTGATCCATGATGTGCGCTTTTGTAGATGCTAGTTTCTGCATGTGAGAACTATGTGATGGCAGAAAGGAAGTGAATAAGTAGTGGACAACCGCTCGGCACGAGAGCACACACTGACCAGGGGGAGAAGCGGAGACACCCTGTTTCCGACAGTTCAGACATGGCTGGTGCTACTGTTTTCTGTGGGCAAGTCTATTTTATTGCTGCATTTGATAGTTACCTCGAACATAGCAGCAAAACAAAAGCATGAATGAAATGGTTTTAATAACTACAAAACAAATCTCTGTAACAGTAAGGACTGGAAGACTGATAGTTTTTTAAAGCTGAGGTGTTCAGGACTCTGTGCCAAACAGGTCAGAGCTCCAGGACTCCTGTTCTCTTTCCCTTTGCAGGTAGCTACCAAACTGCTTACTCTTTACCAAAAGCCAGGTGCAAGATACAGCCTCCAGATTTGGCCTTATATGACAGATCTGGCATACTGATGTGCAGAGGGCAACAAGCCCTAAAGAAAGGAAAAGCAGCCCACCTCCACAATAGGCCAGAGCCAAGGACAGCTCAAAAGTGGGTAGAGGCAGCTGTCCACTCCACCACTCAGAGGTGCTCGCTCTGTCTTTCCCCTCCGCACCCCAGCCACATCTTCCTTTCCTCCCACACAGGTGGGAGTGGTGTTCTCCAACCCTGGCATCACTGAAGGCTCCTGGGCCTCTCCAGCCCCACCTCCGCCCAACTCACCCATCATGGAGTCACCAGGGATTTCTCTCTCCTCCAGGTCTCCCATGCTTTTGACCAGGGACATCTCCTCTTGTTCCACCCAGGAACCATCGTCGAGAGCAGAAATGGGGGACCCTGTTTCAAGGGGACAAGAAGAACAACCAACTCACCACCATCACCACACTTCAGGTGGACTTTCCCAGGGACTGACCCATCCCAGGCTGAAGCATCTCCAGAGGCACTGCCCAACTCCCAGCTACTGCCATTTGAGATACTCTGCTGTTTCTAGGAACTCAAGGAGTGTGTGAATTAGGAAGTTCTGTAGAAGCACAGCCGAAGCAGGATGACGCATTTGCTTTGGACGCAGAACTTCACATCCTGAAAACATCAGTTTTGCCTTTACAGGCAGTACCCAACTATCCACGGATTTTTCATCCACAGAATTGGTTCAATGTGGGTTCTCTGCATCCTTTGCAGTATCTCAATCCCATCCTGACTGTCCACATGACAGCTGTTTTGGGCTGGCCTCAATCTCAGTGTTTACAGGATACGAGCCTGGGGCTGCCTCTGCTCACAATGCTGTCTGTCTGCCGGCCAGACAGCTCTCCTACATGGGCCCCACAGGATTCCAAACTCCTCCACAAAGAACTGAAACATCAAAGGAAGTTGAAGATGCCACCAGCGCTCTCTCTCTCTCATATCCACCATGTACTTCTTACATGGTACAAAGACAGCCCCAACTACTATCCCTTCCAGCACGACTTTCCATTTTGTTTGTACACAGTCCCAACTTACAGCAGGAGGGGAAGGCGGGAGGCATGCAAATGGGACATTCACCAGGGAAAGGATCAAAAACCCCAAAGGTCCCGGAGTGGGAAGAAAACAGCTGAGGCTTTGAGACATGCCCCACTGCTGTCCAGTGTCTCCAGGATTTAAGGAGCTTCTTGACACACACACACACCCCAGCACCATGGTCATTGCTACTTACCCAGGGCAGACTCTTTGAGAGGCTCTCGTTCCTCGCCAACCCCTTGGTGCAAGACTTCACCTTCCTCAAGCCGGGAGAGCAGGTCAGGCTTGGAAATGGCAGCATCTGTATGGAGCAAGAGGACATCAGCAGATCCAGGCTTTGCTTTCACAGAAACAAAAATAAGAGGTGAAATCAAGTGACCAGACCACCCAGCTCTTACACTTGGCTTAGCGACAGGATGCTGGTTGGAGAGGCAAAAGGCTCAGGGGCCAATGCAGAAAGCCCTTATCGCAGGCGGTATGTGCATACCACTGGCAAAAATGTGCGAACGTGCTATAAAGCACGTCCGCAACACTTCTACGCTTGCACTGGGGCAGAGCTCATTTCGCGCCAGGCCCCAACGTGAGCAGCCAGCCAGCCAGCCAGCGCTCCAGCAGCGCTGGCCGCCAGTGAGCATGTTTGGGGTGGGGGGAGGAATGGAGCGGAGGGAAGGGAGGAGCTGGCCTTGAAGGAATGGGACCTGGTGGTGGCTTCCACTGCCAGATCTCATCCCTGGGGGTGGCTCAGGCAGCCTGGCATGTGGCTGCTTGATTCACTGCTGGCAAAATAGCCGGCAGTGAGCCGAGGAGCCCCACTGCGGCGAAAGGGCTTTCCCCGGGGGAAAGGAGACGAATGTCCCCTTCTCCGAGGAGCCTCTGGCAGCTGCCCAACTCCCACGGGATGCAGCAGTCGCCATTTTGGTACTGCTGCTCCTGGATTGGGCTCTCAGTTTGGTTTCCCTTGAGTGGCTCCAGGAGTGGCTCACATAACAGGACTCAGCCTGGTAGTGGTAAGGAACATTCTGCCCAGACTGAGACCGTCTCAGTCCTGCACTTGCTTCCTGCAGCCCAGTTCCCTAGCACCAGGAGGGTCGCAGCTTAGGCACAGAGCACATGCATGCAGGAGGCTCCAGGTTCAAGGGAGCACAAATAATATCATGGAAAGCCAGAGTCAGAGGAGACAATCCTGAACAGGCCGGACCCCTGGCTGGACACAGTGAAGGCAAAGTCTTCTGCTCAGTGCCCACACCCCACTCTGCACTGCAGCCTCTATGTTGCAGGATAAGCACTGAAGTCCCAGGCCCAGCTGGCATTTACACTCAGACCCTCCCCCTCACACAGCGCCCAGCCCTCACCCATCGAGACTACAGCCTTGTAGTTGCACTTCATGATGTGCCTGTAGAGATTCTTCTGCCCTTCGTCCAAACTCTTCCATTCTTGTTCAGAGAAACTGCAGGAGGCTCCATCAAACAGCAAAGGGACCTGCAATGGCAGGAAACAGCTCAGGAAGTCACAGCATGCCTCAATATCAACCAAGGCCTGACCAGAGAGGACCAGCCTGCTCTGGCCCCAGGCCTCCTACCTGGAGTCCGCATCATCCCCGTCATTCCAAAAGCAATAGTCTGCGGACAAGGAAAAGGCCTTGGTCAGGCTCTGGCTCTCCCCCAGCCCCCTCTTACCTTGGGGATTTCTCCTCTGGAGCCTGGAGGGAGACGGAGGATCCAGAAGTTCCGGTTCTTCAGCAGGTTCTCCATGTTCTCCAGCCTCCTCTGGAGCTGCCCGTACTCCTGGATGAGGGTCCCCAGGGCAGCCCACTTGCTCTCCAGCTGGTTGCCGAACTCCACAGCCGTCTTTTCACAGCCGTCCAGCTTCGTCTCGGCCATCCCCATCCTCCCCTCCAGACTCATGAGTTGTGCGGCGTACGAGTCCACCTTGCTCTCCACTGCCTGGATCTCGGCCACGACGGTCAAGGATAGCTCTGCTGTCTCAGGGAGCACGCCCCCCATGGGCGTTTGCTCAGGAACACCAAGGGGCTGAGTGGCTGCCATGGGCTGTGGCTCCGTGTCCCACTGAAGGGCCTGTTTGCAAGGAGAGGAGGAGGAAAGGAGTCATACTCCAGGATGGGCCAGGAAATGAAGCCACGCTCTCCTGTTTATAGCCTCCAGGAATGCCTGTCTTCATCAGAGAAAGATCTGTATGAACACCAAGCCATGGTCTGAAGACAGGTAAAGCAAATCCAAATGTGGATAGCGTGGCATGTGCTCCTGCTCCTGGACATGGGAAGGGGACCAGCATTGGGAACCCTGCAAGACTGCCTGGTCCACCTGCCGGATCCCAGTTCTCACCCGGCTATGCATTTTAAAGCACACTTTCAAAGCCAGGAAGAAGAGAAACTGAGGAAGCTGCATTCCAGGCCAGATGCGCAGTCCCTGCAGGCTGGAGGGAGAGCAGCTCCCACTAAGGACCAACTGGACAAACAGCACAAGTGCTGCACTGTACTTGTGCACAGTATGGTTTCGATGTGGTTTCTCTCCAAAGGGCTTACAAGCCTCAGGACACAACTGCAGTGCCAACTTCACCACCTCCACCCTGCCAATTTTTCAGCTCCTCTTATGCTACACTTCTGTCATCTACCTGCCCCTTCAAGTTGCGGAAAAAGGAGGCGGCCTGATGAAAGCCCCCACAAAGGCTGCCTATTAAGTACAGAAGCAACTTTTCAGGCCTGACAATGTTGCACCATGACGACTGCCTGTTGTAACTCTCCAATTGTCATTTGTGACCTGCAGTTGGAAACATGAGATCCCAGGGAAACTGACCAAGGCTACACGCAAGGAAGGATTTCCTAGGTGTACTGGAATAGTCTGCCTCGTGCAGATGTGAACTCTCCCTTGTTGGAGGTTTTCATACAGAGTGGCCACCTGTAAGCAATGTTGTAGCAGTTGCCTACACTGAGCAAAGGTTGGGCTAGAAGACCTCCAAGGTAACTTCCAACTCTATGATTCTAAAACTAGGGATCACTCCTTAAAATCTGGCCATAGACCTAAATGCAACAGATCTGCTGATGGCTCAATCTTTGGCAGCTGAAAAGAAACGCCTTCATCATGGTGATTGGAAGAGCCTCAGAATGCCTGGGTTTCAACAGTAGTGTACAAGGACATCATTTTTTTTTGGACTACAGGTGGACAACCTAAGGGTTCCTTCCTTGCTGATCTTTAGATGCAAGGCCCAGGTAGCATTCCACATCTTCTGTTCCAAAAATAACATTTTTTCATTCTCAATGCCAATGTTTGTTGTTGCTCCATCTGTTTGTTAGAACCATTTTATTTGTATTAGTTCAGATACAATACATAGGATGCAATAATTTTGGACGAAAGGGGTTATTTGTAAGCAACTTGGGAGATTTTAGATCAAAAAGTGGGTTTAAAATGGTTTAATATGATTCTGTGTTGCAATATATAGAGTATATATTGTGTTCTCTTGCTTGACAAGGCCCACCTAATCTCACTGTTCCTTGCAAGAATGCCAACAACCAGCAGACAACGGAAGGACCCCTCTATAAAAAGAGGGAACTCCGAAGAAAAAAAGAGGATGCACCAACAGCAGAAAAGATGCAAAAGGCCAAGAAAGCGCAAATAATAATAGGTAATTCCCAACATGTTCAGGAAAATTGTGTTTTTGTCCTTTATGAATTTTAGAATTAGGTTGTAACAATTATACACCAAAACATCAGAAAAGCTACTACATGAATCAAGAGGAGAAAAACAGAGCCTGTGGGTCTGCAGCCCTCCAAAGCTCATTCCATATCAGGAAACAGTGACTTGCAGTTAAATCTGAACCTGGCTATTATCACTTTTCTTTCAAGTGCCAACTGATCACATCTACGACAACAACAGAACTAGAGTACAGGCAAATAAATAGTTCAGCACTGAGGACAGCATCAGGATAAATCTATCTGATTCAGAGCCCACCCCTTCCCAAAGACACCAAAACATGTTGAATAGCACACAAATCCCTGTAACCCAGAATGAAAATGAATCAAATCAAGACCCAACCCTTGTGCTGATTTAAGTCAAACCCCCCTTGAAGGCCAGCTCAAACAGAGGGGACTTGCAGGTGTTTCAGGTGGGATATGGATATATTTCTGCAAACACTGGGATGGCAGGCCTCCGCCCATAGACAGACAGACACTTTCAGGATTTTAAGAGCCACAAACAGGCCTGTAACATGGACTGCCAATTATGACTCATAAAGGCTCATTTCCTAACGGAAGAGTCAGATTATATTCTTGGCAGTTGACAACTAACACGTGGAAGGGTTATAACGGAATGGGATAACAGGCCTACATCATCAAAAGGATGGCATTCATTTCCATAACTAGGTAATGGTGCCATCCTTTGCTGAACATTTAAGCATACACTGAGTGTGTGCTCGGTACGAGTGCTTTGGATGGCACAAGTCAAGCCAGACGGCTGGGGAACAGGGAAGGAATTCTGATGATTATGAAGGTTTGCAAGGGAAGTGAGAAGACGATAGAATGAAAAAACTGATGATGCGTAGACTAAGAACGGAAGAGTACAGGAGCTTCGTTAATAAGATGGCACAAGAACCAACAGAAAGGCTGGTTTTGGTAATATCAGTTTTTTTTTCAATATTGGCCCCCCAACGTACCACTTCTCCACAGTCCAATTATCAAGTACCACAAGAAGTAACATCATCGCCAGTTAGTTTTGGGTTGGGAGGCCAGATGTGGTGCTAGAAAAAGCGGTAAGAGGTTCAGGGCAGGTGGGAGGGCTTTTTCAAGTGCCTCCTACTGCTGTTTTTAGGGTAGTACTGCAGTCTCTGCTGCCAGGCAGCGGGTGTCCCCTGGGAGTTGCGCATATCACTGGACAACACCTCAAGTCGTACACATACCACCACCACCCCGGTTGAAAAATACTGGGTTGGGTTTTTAGCAGAAACCCGCCTCCACGAGCAGCCCAGCCATGGAGTCAGAGGTCCGGCTGCACGGCCCCCAAAGCGACACCAAAACATTCGGCCACGGACTTGGGGAAAAACCTGCCGCCCCGGAGGAAGGCTGGGCAGCTGTCCTGCTTCTGAGCAGGCTCTGGGGGCAGAGGCTGCGCTGGGCGATCCCCAGCCAGGGCCGCCTTCAGGGGCTCAGGAGGGCCGCGCAGGGACGAGCCCGGCTTTGCCCGGTGACAGCGGCACCATCGCACGGCGCCTCGCGGAGGCCAGGCCGGGTCCGGTGCTCCGGGGACCGCGCCGCTGCCTCATGACCGCGCCGCAGCACGCGCGCCACCCCCGGCGCTGCGAGGCCCAGCCTGCCCCCCACCCGCGGCGCATCGCCGCCGTTGGGGTCGGGGCGGGAGAGGCGGCCGAGCCCCTGACGCCGACGCTGCCCGCGCTCACCTGGGCGGGGCTCCACTCGGCCATGGCCCGTCCGGGGCGTCTCGGCTGCTCTGCTGGGCGGCGCCGGGCGGGGCCTGGGCAAGGCAGGCGGGGACGGGGCGGGCGAGGAACCGGGCGGGCAGGCGAGCGAACGGCAGCCGGGCCGGGCCACTTCCAGGAAGCCGCTGCTGCTGCTGCTGTCGCCGGGGCCGCGGCGGAGCGCTCTGCCTGCCTACCTGCCTGCAGCGCCACCTGCCGCCCGGAGGCCGCCGCGACCCCGTGCCAGCCACGTCGGGCGGAGGAGCTGCTTTCGGGCTGTGCAGCGCCTGGCGCGGGCTGAGCACTGGAGCTGCGCGCACTGACTGCTGTGCAGCCCCAGCGGCGGGTCTTAGCTTGGTCCAAACGCGCCGCCGCCATCGGCTGCTTGTTCCCCTTCCACCGCCAGTTTCCTTGCTTGTATGTTTCAGGGTGTTAGGCCTGCACAAGGGACACCGTCAAGTATGTTTGGACCACTCTCGGAGTCAGATGCCAGCACACAGACATTTGCCATCCACCCTGACTTCGAGAGTGGTCCAAATGCACTTTACAGTGGCCCTTGTGCTGGCCAAACTTCGTTGGCCTAACTCCAGGTTAGGATTCTGCCCTCAAAACGAGACTGGGTGGGCATTTTTCTGGGGTGGCTTAAGTGAAGGCACTGTTTGCTGAGATAATGGGAATCCAGAGAGAGATGCTGTGGGAAGGAGAGGTGCTTAATCCTTTCCATGCTTGCCAATTCTCCCTCTCCAGGTTGTTTCCCCTACAAACCAGGCTCACTTGTGGCTTTGGAACTCAATTCTGTGAAAAACAATGGTGGAAGAGAGAGATGTCACTGGCTACTTTTCATAATGGCTAAGATTCCATGTCTCAAATGTGTCTTCCCCTGAATACCAGGTACGAGGGTGGGGGCTGGCAGAGAAACAATGAATACGAGGACTTTTGTGTCCTGTGTATTATATGGATTTCCCCAAGCTTCTGTGTGGGATACAGGACTTGATGGGTACACATTGGCTGGATGCAGCAGGGTTCTTCTGCTTTTCTTTTGAGAAATGTGTAAAAATGTTTGCGTGTGTGAGAATCTGCAGGTAGGGGCAGATTAAGTACCCCCATCTTGCCAATCGACTCTCTCCTGCCAGTTCTCCCAAATTAGCATTGCAAGGCTTTTGCTTCATATTGGCAAGTTCCATACGGCTCAAACCTGGGCATGTCTACTCAGAAGTAAGTCCCGTTAAATTAAATGGGACTGAATCCCAGGGAGATGTGTGCAGGAACTTTGCTGCTATTTCAAAATCTCTGGGGCAGAGAGATGCAATTCCTGCCCCGTCTTTTCTTTGGACCCTGCTTGCTTGTATACTAGTTCTGAGAGAAGCAAGCCCTGTGCTTGGGCCAAAAGGTGAAGCCCCTGGCTTGGGAGATGCTGCTAGGCCTCCCACTCCAACCGTTCCCCCAGCAGGGTAGCTGTCTTGTCCATCCCTGTCCCCTTGAGCATCCTCTTCATCCAACCCATGAGAACGCTGCCAGAAGATGCTGCTCAGCTCTTGCTGAGGAAGGATGCTGCTGCTGCTGCTGCTCTTCAGTGAACCCTTCCTGCCCATTGGAGGGCTCCCCGGCCAATCCAGACATCCAAAGCAGAAGCGCAGCATCAGCCAGGACCAATTGGGGAGGGGAACCTAGGCCAGGCGGAGAAATGGGAGGATTTGCTGGATGTGAGAGGCCGAACATTGGGCTGGGGGCCTCCTTGCCTGTCCTGTGGCTGCCAGGGCCTGGCTGAGTCCATAAGGAGCAGTGTGGCAGAACCCTTTCTCTCCATGAGATGCTCTGACTCTCCTGGTAGCATCTTTCATTTCTCCTTCTCACATCCCCTGCTGGTCCTAGCACTGCTGAGGGCTGGGAGAATAAACAAAGGTGGCCTTGGCCTCAGACACAGCTGCCAGACGGAGGGGACAATGACCCACAGCAAAGGATGAGTCCGAAAGGCAATGCCCAGCTGGACCCAGGCTCAGGTAAGGCAGGTATTTTTTTTTCTCCTCTGCCAGCACCCACTTGAAGAGCTGGCATTGATACATTTGTGGCCTTGTTGGTATCTGGCTTATTCTACACTACCCCCCCCCCCCGCAACTTACCCCATAGCAGAGTGCTTCTCAGAGCAATGAGCTGCCCTCTGAGGGCTGGCATCTAGCATAGTGGCTAAGAGCCTGAACGGTGACCAAGACATTCCTGGCTCCAGAACTCACAAGAAGCTTGGCCTTAGGCAAGCTGCTTCCTGGCTGCAATATGGCGACTTGCCTACTTTGCAGGGTTGTTGTAAAGTTGCTACATGTAACATGCTTTGCACACTTAGAAAGCACCATGCAAATGCAACGGGCTGTGACATTGGCAAATGCATGCAGATCCCTCGTGACGCAAGTTGGGTCATCTGGGCAGTTCCAGACTCTTGTGAAAATCTGGAAGTTAGTGGTTTCCAAAAATATGTGGTCTTGGATGTCCTCAAAGGCTGAATTATGGCCACCCCAAACCAGTTCTACAAGTGGCTAGAAGGTCACTGTTCTGTGTTCCCCTCTGCCTTTACAATTGGTGGAAGTGTAGAGCTCAGTGTGCTCAGCAGTTATGCCTTAAAAAAGAATGTCCTCGCTAAGGACATTTGCAAGATATAGATATATAATCATCTTCCCTACTGTGGACACACATGATGAAAAAGCGCCCCCTGCTGCCTGCCAAGTTGTTAAAAGAACGGAAGCAATACAGGTGGAGAAGTTGGCAATCCCAGAGCCAACTGGCTGTTTTCGAGGTTCTACATAAGGCAGCGAGACTGCTTAAAATCAGGCTGGTGCAAGTTTCCTTCAAAACACCTGGTGACAATGTAGAGCCCTAGCAGGTGTTATAAGCATGAATGGGCAAACTATATAGGTGGTCTGTTTATGCGATTAAAGATTTGGTACCTTCCTAAAGATTTCTCCATAAATGTTCTATTCTGCTTGTGGAAGGGTTGCCTGCCTGCCTTTTGCAGCCTTTCACCTCAGCGTCTCAGGCATATGTTCTGGGTTCCATCCATGGGTGTAATCTTCCAGACCATGTTAAAGTAGGGGTCAAAGAGGTCATCGTGGGTCTTTTATCCTGGACTCTTAGTACTCCTGAACACATCTGCACAACAGCTTTATCTTTTAGTTGATCATTTAATTAACCCTCTCTGGATTTTCACTTTCCAGGAGAAGACCAGCATCCAAAAAGAGCTGAGGAGGGGGGACACCTGGAGATGCACCCCAACAAGAAGGAAGCAATTCCCAACCAGTTACCTGGAAAAGCTGGAGAGAATGGACTGTATCGTCCGGCATCTGGGAAGAGCCTCTTGGAACCACCACAGCCCGACTCAGTTGGGGCAGCCAGTGACAAGGGCCGGGTGATGGACCCTAGAGAGGGATTTGCTTCCAGCACATCTGCTCTTGGGATTTGCAGACCCCATATGGGAGAGATGTCCCATTGGTGCCTGGAGTGTGGAAAGGCCTTTGGCGAAAAGACCAATTTGGAAAAGCATCAGTTGCACCACGTGAGACGATGTTCGTACATCTGCAGTGACTGTGGAAGAGGCTCTGCAGACCCCATGGCCCGGCCCACGCATCGGGGAGGGTGCGCAGCAGGGAATCCCTACTGCCACCCTGGGGGCAGGAGGAGGAGTTTGCCTCTGTCCAGTGAAGCTGGAATGCAGAGGAAAGAGCGGAAGGAGCTGTCCCTGCAGGAGAAGGTCCGGGTGCTGGAGATGTTGGAGGGGCCCAAGGTGTCCCAGAGCGAACTGGCCAAACGGTTTGGAGTCTCTCAGCCCCAGATCTGTCGCATCATCAAGAACAAAGAGCGTATCCTGGCAGAGTGGCACAAGAATGCCCACCCAGGGCGAAAGCGCAAGATGGAGGACACAAGTGGGAGCAGCAGTTCAGCCCTCTTGCAGTGGTTTGAGCGCAGCCGTGTGGCCACTGTCCCTGCCAAGGGGGCACACCTACAAGGCAGGGCCAAGAACCCACCTGCGATGCCAGGGAAACCAGGGCTGGATGTCAGCCTGCGTGGTTTGACGGGCTTCAAAGTGAGGCAGAAAGCAACCCTAGGAAGGCCTCATGCAGAGAAACACAATGGGGAGCACCTGGAGGATGAGCGCTGGGAGCACACCGTCCTGCCCTCTATCCTGAGCAAGTATGATCCCCCCGACATCTATGCTTGTGGCGAGGCTGGCATCTTGTTCAAGGCAACTCCCAAAGATCTGGCTCTGGAGAGCAGAGAGGATGCCAAGGACCAGCTCACCGTCTTGCTCTGCACCAACTTGGACGCTTCAGATAAAAGGGATGCTCTGATCGTGGGTCGGAGAGAAAAACTGCCTGGCTTCCAAGGCATCAGGGTGAAGGAGCTCCCAGTGACCTACAGAGCCAACAGCAGGGCTTGGATGACAACAGCCATCTTTTCCGAGTGGCTGCAAGCCTTCGACGAAGACATGAAGCATCAGCAGAGAAGGGTGGTGCTGTTCTTGGCCCCGTGTGGTGTGCACCCCTGCACTGAGCTCTCCAACGTGTGGATGGTTTTTCTACCTCCTGGCCCTTCCCGGCTTCATCCTCTGGAGCAAGGGGTTATCCAGACTTTTAAAGGCAACTACCGGAGGAGGATGCTGACCCGCCTCCTTGTGCTGCTCGACAGCAAAGCCCCCACTGCAACAAGCCAACTCTCCCAGCACCTGACACTGTTGGATGCTGTGCACCTGATAGTCCAAGCCTGGTTGGAGATCGGTCCGCAGACAGTGACAGGCGGCTTCCGCGCTGCAGGCTTTGGCTGGAGTCCCCGCATCCCAGCTCCCGCAGACGTGGTCCAGGCACTGGGGTTCAGCAACCAAGAGCAATTTGAGCAGTATGTATTGGTGGATGAGGGGCTGGAGTGCTTGGGGGACCAGGAAGAAGGGGCTGGGGTGGTCAGTGAGAGCCCCAAGTGTCCAGAACCAGCCCATGGAACAGCAGAGGAGGAAGAGGAGGCAAACGACCTGTGCTTGCTCTCCTGTCCCTCACAGACAGAAGTCCTGGAGAGTCTGGCCAAGCTGAGGCGCTATTTTGAGTGTCACTTGGTATCGCCTGCCGTCTTCCAGACTTTCTACCAGCTTGAGGACATGGTATATGGAATGTCCCTGGTGAATCTGCAGGCACGATCAGCCAAGGCCCATGAGAAAGAATGAGTGGGACCCCTCTCCTCATGTTTGCCTTCTTGGTTTTGTGCTCAGCCTTCTGAACGCACAGGGGCCTTTTGGTCAGATTGATGGGCTTCTTTCTGGGGATCAAATGGTTCTGGACATGAATGCTGGAAGTGGGCATTGCCGTTTGCTCTTGGAAATTGGTAGCACGCAGGTAAGCAGCATTGAATTGCACAGGTGATGCAGCTGCTGTTTAAGGACATCTAAAGAGCTGGTCCATAACGCATCATCATCCACGCAGGCTAACTTCACCAAATGGGTGCTGAGGAAGATGAACCAGGAACACCTCCTAAAAGTCTCACAGAGGTTCCAGCCTGGTGTGCTTCCAAGTCAAAAGGGAAATGACTACTGCTGTTATGGGGAGAACATGTGTCTAAAATGTGTATGCCAAACATTTCCCTTTTCACCCCCATTTTCAACCAAGCTCTAATTCAGCTACTGTGATCTTGTCTGCAAAGGATCTAAATATTCTAGCTTCCCGAGTATCAATACTCTGTCAAAATATCTATGGCTATGTAGAATGTTGTATTCATTTTTATCCTACACTGGAAAAGCAATCTGAATGCAATCACCGTTGCATGAAGAACGTTGTTTATATATCCCGTTTCCTCCTAGGCACGAAGGGTGGTGTGTACGGCTCTTCCTTCTCCCCCGACCCTTACAGCAGCCCTTTGAGGTGGGGACTGGCCCAAGAACACCAGCACCCCAATCCAGTACTCCAGATGTGCCAGACTGAATGGCACAATCCATGGCGTATGGCTCCGGATGCTGACCCACACCTGGCAGCACCGACACGCTTCAGGCGCTGGTGTAGCTCTGCTGGTGGAAGGCCAAAAGAGGGATGCGACAGGAGTGGGATGGGGGAAGGATGGGGAGCAGTGGGCACATCCTGTATCCAGCCGGCTCTTCAGACAGGACCACACCTCCAGTGCTAGAAAAATGGTACGCCAACAGCAGAGCTGGCATTGGAAGCCCACAGGGGACATGGCAAAGGGGAAAACCCCAGGACATATAATCTCCTGCCACACCACCCCAGCATCAATGGTGTAGCTCATCACAGACCCCAGTACTCAAGCTCCCTGCCAGGGAGTCCATAGCTCAGGTGAGACCTTTCTATTGGTGGGTCGTTGGCACGGCGTTGCCAGGAGGGGCTTAGGGCATGGCCGATGTTGTGCTGCACTTATGTTATGCATCCTGCACTGGAGTTAACAACCCTCTTTCACTTAAATTCTCTTGACTGTGAAAGCAGATTAAAAGCAACCCTGGAGGACATTAACTAGATGATGGTCACTCTGTGAACTGCTGTTTTGTTCACCCAAATGCGATGCTTTAATAGGTGGATCATAGCAAGGACGGTCTCCAATGCACACTTACACAAATAGTCTCACAACATTGTGTGCCAGTTGTGGTTTTTATGTGATGGGCTGATTTAAACAGGAGGGTTCATACAACTTCTGTTGGCAACTGGAGACAGTACCAGTCATTAAGTGCACTTTGGAAGAGGAATTCCTGTTTTCCTTTCGCTACCTGGCTTGGATGAACTGCAAAGGGAACACAAAAGCACATTAAAGTGGGAGAAGTAATTCAGGGCACAACCCTAACCCACTTTCCAGCACTGACATAGCTGTGCCAGTGGGGCATGTGCTGCATCCTGCAGTGGAGCAGTAGTCACAAAAGCCTCAAGGTAAGGGAGTGTTTGTTCCCTTAAATGAGAGCTGCATTGCCCTTACCCCGGTGCTGGAAAGTCCGTACGACTGCACCCTCAGCCTTGGCAATAAAGATCCACAAAATGTACTAATCCAACAACATGACTATCCTGCTATGCTACTATCTATACAAGTTTCTTTGTGGGACACAGATGGGCTGAAAGGAAGAAAGAAAAAACCAGGGGGCAACCCTCGACACATGTCCCAGGTGGAATGTTCCATTGACACATTCGGAGGGGTTACTTCTGAGCTGGATCAAGCATCTCTCTCTCTCTCTCTCTCTCTCACACACACACACACACACACACACACAGGGAGTGCTGATCCAATGCCTGATCAGAGGTTACAGCAAAGCAGTGTGCTCCTGCGCCTTCAGAAAAGAAGGGATTTATAAGCACAGAATCAGACAAAAAGTTCTCCTGCACAGACATGCATGCAAATGATCAACTTCTATGTGTAATTTTGAAAGCGAATTAACTACAATCGAGTTGTAATAAGTAGAATAATAGGTTGTAATTACAATATTTGATTTTTGTCTGTAAAACCGGGTTGTGAACTGTTGTTGAAAAGCGGCATATAAATATTCTTAATAATAATTTCAGGGCAAACGACTCGGGTACTACCCAAGGGCGTATTTGCCCCTGGAATCGGAAGAACTGCTGATGCCAGCCCTCTGCTCGTCAGCGCAGTACTCATGAAACTTGCCAGCGGCACAGGAAATCTTGGCCCTCTCCTGTCTGTCACTAGCAGCCAGCAAGCGGTCCCACATTTTAATTTGTCCTCCAGACTACATCCAATTCTCATTCGACTGATCTTGGCTAGCAGCCCTGTGGCCATGAACTCCATTTGGCATCCGGCTTGTGCTGCAGGGGACTTGGGCATAGCAGGGCTCTGGTGAGTTTGGCTCAGGGGTTGCTCCGCTTTGTTTTTCGCCCCGGCCTCCCCCACCCCCGTGCAGGGCAGTTGCCCCTCAGCCTGTGTCACTGAGGACTGCTGGGCAGCACGCAGCTGGATCTAGGGTCGAAGGCCACCGTGGCCACACTGAGCGAAGGAAACAGAGAACAAGTGGGGCATTTGGAGAACCTGGTGACCCAAACGGCAGGTGCAAGCTTTCAAGGAACACAGAAGTCTTCCTCAGGCCAGATGTTTTTGGAAATATGGGGGGGGGGAGAAAAAGGAGGAAAAAGAGGCTTTTATAGCAGGTACTTTTTAAAACCTGGGTTTGAAGTCCTAGCCAGAAACATGCCATACCCCTTTACTTCTGCAGATGGCCACAGGAAGACTTCTCTCTGCATTTAACATGCTTATGGCCCCAAGAGAAGACGGCTCCCCTTGTATTGATGTGCTTCCAGACTCTCCCTCCCAACAGAGGCAGGCGCTTCTCACGTGTGGCTCCTCTGATGCATGGTGAGGTATTTGGACTGTGTGAACTTCCTGCCACAATCGGTGCAGGCAAAGGCTCCCTTCCCGGCAGGCTGCGCTGCAGTGGGGCTCTTCGCCTTGGTTCTGAGGCCTGTCCCTTGGCTAGCGGGTTTGGGTACCGCCCGGCACTTGTCTGGCTGAGCGGGATGAGGAGGGCTGTGGCATTTGAAACCCAGCCCCGCTGCGCATTTGGCCGACTTCTTCTCCTCGTGGGTCTTCAGATGGGTCTGCATAATCTTCTCGTCCCGGAAGCGCTTCTCACACTTGGGGCACTGGTGCGGCTTCTCCTGCATCTCGCGGGCCCTCTTCAGCGCAAGCGCTTTGCCGTTGCCGACCGCGATGAGATGCTGCTCTCCGCGGTGCACCCGCTGGTGGCTCTTCAGGTGCTGCAGCTGGCTGCAGGCCTTGCCGCACAGCAGGCAGCGGTAGGGGCGCTCCCCGGTGTGCAGGCGGTTGTGGATGGTCAGCGTGGCCTGGTTCCGGAACGTCTTCCCGCACTCGGCGCAGGCGTAGGGGCGCTCCCCGGTGTGGACGCGCAGGTGGCTAATGAGCGGCTGCTTCTGGGCATAGCGCTTGCCGCAGGTGCTGCAGGAGAAGGGCTTCTCACCGGTGTGCACCCGCTGATGGCTCTCCACGTGGTGCTTCTGGCCAAAGCGCTTGCCACACTGCGGGCAGGCGTATGGCCTCTCCCCGCCGTGCACCTTCATGTGGGCCACCAGGATCTGCTTGAGCCGGAAGCTGCGCCCACACTCCAGGCAGGAGAAGGGCCTCTCGGTGGAGTGCGTCCCGTGGTGCTTCCGCAGGTCCTGCTTCTTGTTGAAGCTCTTCCCGCACTGGCCGCAGGTGTGTGGCTTCTTGGGGCCCGGGGCAACCCCCAGGTGGCGCAGGAGCTGGAGCTTGGCGGTGAGGCACTTCTTGCCCTTGGGGGCGGCACTGGCGCCTGGGGGCTCCTTCTTGCGCAGGTGCGTCTTGATGTGCCGCTTCAGGTCCCCTCGGGAGGGGAAGCCTTTTGGGCACAGGTGGCACTTGAAGGGGCGCTCCCCAGTGTGTGTGCGGATGTGGATGGTCATGGCCACATTGCTCAGGAAACTCTTGCCGCACTCTGGGCACTTGGGTGGGTTCATCTTCAGTGTCACCCGAGGGAGTGCATCATCCTCACCCTTGGGGGGTGCGCTCTTTGCCCGCGTCACCGGCTTCTCGCCGCCTGGCACGTACGGTTTCTTTTGCCGCCTGCGCTGGCCTGGGCGCTTCCGGGCACGATCTGTCCTTTCACCCTCCTCCTCCTCTTCCATCCTAATGCCATCTCCTGCCGGGAGGAAAAGAGATGTTCACCATCACAGAGTGGGACTGGCAAGACTGTTGGTGCTGAAGTCTCAGGAGTGGGCTGGGAAGATGCTCAGCTCGAGCCCTGGAGGAGACTTCGGTAGAGTCTGCCCTGCCTGAGGTCTGGTCTGCACATGCAGCTGCAGGGCTCAGAAGGGGCAGGAAGGACTTCTGCTGGGCACACTTGAATATGGCAAGTGAGAAAAGAGCCTAACAGGAAACTGACTGGGTCACTGTCTCTCCCACAGTGGCACTGGGCATTTGGTGGGGTATTTGTAATTTTCCAGTGACCCTGTCTCCCCGTTCAAAAATGGCTTCCTCCAACCCACTGTCTACAGTAGTAAAATCAACTCAAGGACCTCAGGATTCCTCCTCTGTACTCTGCTGCGTGTGTAGACCAAGGCCCTGAAGGTGACGCCCAACTCAGACCACTTCTGGGCAGGTGCAGGAAGGCAGAGATCAGAGCACCTAGCCTCCCCCCCCCAGGCACTTTTCATTCCCAGAGAAATGCCACCCTGGCCAGAAATGCTGCAGCAACCCCCCTTTTTAATCAGGAAAAGCATGCCAAAAAGTGCCCCAGAACTGGGGGGGCCAAAATCCAGGCCAGGCCAGGCCAGGCCCACCCCACCCCCCACCCCCAACTAGCCTGGGCTGTCCCTGTTCATTTCCCCAGACCATCCACCCCCACCCCCAGACTACCTACCCAGCCAGGGGCTCTGGGGCCTTCTCCACTGGGGAGACTCCAGCGGCTCCTCCAGGCACGGCTCCTCCTCCTGCTCTATCTTGCAGATGACCTCGGGCTTGGCGGACAGGTGCCCTGTCACAGGAGCAGAGGACAACATCAGGGCCCTGCCCTCGATGACCATCTCTGCAGGGTGGCAGAAGGTCCTTCTTCCCTCCTTGGCTGTACACCCTCGCTTTGCAATGATTGCACAAAGCACTAGGAAGCACAAAGTCGTGACTGAGACAATGTGGGGAAAAGGGACTGAGGAGGTGTGGGGCACACAGGGTTGCACCAGGACCCAGCCCCAAGCTTCATTTCCTGCTCTAAGAAGAAGGCTGGAAGACTGTTTGGAATTCTGTGTATTTAGCACCCAGCGAGTCCTCTATGCCTGCTCCACCTCGCTGTTACCCCTTTGCAGTTCTCCCCCACCCCATTTTATCGGGGGAGGGGACAGTGTACACTGAAACCAGCGATGGGATCTACAAATGAACAAGGGGAACGCTGGGCGGGGCGTAGGCGGGACTTCCGCTTGAGTGGCAGCCCATCCATAGCGTTCCGCGGCTGCCCTGGCCTCAGGAGGGGCTCCTGCTCACCGTGGGGGACAGGTGAGGGTCGCACCGGGTGCCTGGGCGAGCAGCGGGGGGGCGCACTAACTGGGGGCAGCCCCCCTGAGGCCAGGATAGCTGCGGAACGCTACAGACGGGAAGCCAATCACACGGAAGACCCGCGTAAGTCCCGCCCAGTGTTCCCCTTGTTCATTTGTAGATCCCATCGCTGACTGAAACTATTACTTTTCCTATTATAAAAGGTAAAGGTTTCCCCACGACCGAATGGTCTAGTCGTGACCGACTGTAGGGGGCAGTGTTCATCTCCGTTTCTAAGCCTGTAGAGCCGGCGTTTTGTCCGAGGACAAGCTTCCATGGTCATGTGGCCGGCATGACTATACACCGTAGCGCATGGAACGCTGTTATAGCCAAGATCTAAAAGACCTTCACAATGTGGTCCATAACCGTCAGGACGACTTTGAGCTTAAGACAGCCCTGCTGGGCCGGGCCAGCAGCCTGCTTTCCACAGCTGTCGATGAGGAGCCCACAAGCAGGAGACTAAGGCATGTCCTCCTGGAGGTGGCACGTGGCCAATGATGTCATGCAGGGGGTATGCGGGGGTACGTGAGTACCGGTTCCTAGGATTACGGCTGGCCCGCCCACTCATTGACTCCGCCCCCTGCAACGTTTGAATTTCCTGCAGGTTTGAGTTGCCTGCACGTTCTCAGAGCCAGACAGGAGCCTTGCCTTGCCTTGCCACTGAAAAATGAGCTGCTCTGGGGTTTTGGAACTGTTGGGTCACTTTAACATGATGCCAGGCCTCCTTAACATGTTCTGGGGGTGCTGTGGAATACTGTTGCAACTGTTGGATCAGTTTAAAATTGTCTGAGGCAACCCCTGGCCCTGCCTTTAAAATTAATAGGAGCGAGGCGAAGCCAGGGGGCGGGCTTAGCGGCCATGTTGTGTGACTCAAAACATTCCTCATTCCAAGCATTTCAGATTGCTTTGCGCGTGCTGTTTAGGACTGAATAGTTTACTCCTGAAGTAAAAACTCACGAAAATAACAACGTGTGATCGTGTAGAAACATTAGTGGTAACCTTATTATGATTTAATATGCAATTACAAGGTTTAATTCCGCATAATTATATTACTGAACACACCGGACAAAATGCTACTTGCTCTCTATTTAAACTCGGATTGCATTGTTTTGACAGACTTATTTTTTGAAATCTTGTTTTTTGAAACAAGCAAAAATAAAAACATCATGCCCTATAAAAAAAATTCTGTACTCACTGAACAGTCGTTTTATTGAGCCGATGTAATGTGAATACATGAATCTTTCCGTGGAAATTAAATCCCATTTTTTGTACAGCGATTCGCACACCCGTATGCAGAACACGCAGGCATGCTTAAAGAGGTTGAAATTAACTTTTACACGCGTGCAGGGAGATTTTTATTCGTGAATCCCGCAGCAATCCTCCTTCGCGGCGATGATCTGAGTCAGCCATATTGTGAGACTCGGAAGCTTCAAGAAAGTGATGTCATGTCTTCTCCAGTGTATAACAACTCCATGGTCTGAGGCCTCAAAAAGGGCTTTTTTCATGTCACTTCCTGCCACGACATCACTTCTGGCTTATGATGTCACTTCCGGCGGGCGGGTCCTGACACGTGCCAATCAAAAGTGAGTACCTGTTCTTAAATCATTTAGATGACACCACTGCACATGGCCATCGTGACTAGTAGCCATTCATACAGCCACTCCTCCTCCTCTGGCCTACCCAGAGCTGGAACGTTATTTCAGAATTCCCAAGCGACAGCATCAAACATCAGACTTGGCACCTGTGTTTGGGTTGTCCAGCTCTGTGCAACAAGGAGATCTTTCTGCTGGGGCAGGAGAAGCTACCAGGCATGCCTGCGGATGCTGGCTACAAGGAAGTGTGGGAGGGAGCCCCCCATCTATTTGGAACCCTACATCTTATGAAGCTGAATAGTGAGCCTGCCTGTGTTTGAAAAAAAACAAGAAGTTGCAAGTCACCGCTTGCGCTGCCATTCTGAGACTGGACCAAAGCTAGTTTCCATAAAATGGGTTGATGAAGCAACAGCTCGCCTTTACCCTGGATACTGCAAGGGACTCCCAGGTGCTCTTCCCACCACTCACTCCCCTGAGTCTTGAAAACAAGACAGACCCTTGAGGGATGGATGAGATCCTTACCCAGAGAGGCGACTGCTTCATAGTTCTCCACCATCACGGCCCGGTACAGGTCCCTCTGCCATTCTGCGAGCTCCGCCCACTCGGCTGGTGAGAAATAGACAGCCACGTCCTCAAACAGCACCTGTGGCAACAACAAAGCAAGCCCAGAATATGTTGGATGCTGCTGGCCCAGGTCACATCCCCTCCTAGAGTGGTTTCTGCATTACAGCAGGGGAGTGTGGGCAAGGCTGCTGTTTGGCATGACTGATTGTACTTCCCTTAGCACAGACAGACAGACAGACCCCAATTCATTTCCCCTTTGGCTTGAACCTTTCACTGGACACTTGGTTCATACCTATTTTCTTGCACACCCCATAGGAGGTAAATCAGGACTGGCTGATTTGCTATTAAAAATAAGCTTCCTGTCCTGAAGTTTTACCACCTCCTCTTCCATGCAATTCTGCAGAATTTTGCACCAGAGGCTCTAGAGGCAAGGGGCCTCTTTCACAGGTGCATTGATTGCATCTGAAACAGAATTCCAATAAGTATTTATCTCATGGCAGTTTCATCAACCGTGTCTGCTGCTTTCACTGCAGACAAGACACTGATCAGATAGAGGGCGCAGAGTCAAAATTAAAAGGCATGAGATTCGATCCATGAACCACTGTCATAATGGCTTTCCTTGGTATGGTGGAGTCCAGTGACGGCATAGGGAGAAAATGACAGCGTTCCCTCCATTTTTCTTCAGTCTTGTTTACAGACCCACCCATAATGAAATCCTTTCATTTTCTCCAGCAGACACCAAGGCTATCTTAATGTGGCTTTCATCCCATTTTAATCGTTCAGAGGGATCTCAACAGGGTTGTTGCTATTACTGAACAAACCAATAACTGCTTGGGCTCCAAAGGTGGGTGTCATGGAGAGCTTCCGGACCTTTCTCCCAAAGATTCAACATGACCACTTATTTGCAAAACCCCTCTTTTCCCCAGGTGGTACAATTACCTAGTTCACCCCTCCAATTAAACAGCTTGTTGCAGGCTACAGAGTCAGCTGGGAGGCTGCAAGGCTCAATTTTAATCTATGTTTGTCCCAGATTTTTTCAGCTGGATTGAGCCCTGCCAGGTTTTACTGAGTTGGTTTGTCCTGATTGTTAGTATTGTCTGAAATGGTGCTTTGCATGTATCCTGGTCAGGCGGAAGCTGAAGGGGAAAGAAAATCCTCCTCCCAGACATTAGTAGTGCAGCAGAATGGTCAGAGTCCCTACCCACACAGCATTGTTCGGTCCCTCCCCCCAAACCCACAGACACTAGCAATGCATCTGCTCCCTATTTCTCCTTCCACCCAAATCTTGACTATCAAATGCTACAAACATTATACAGGCGTGCCCCAGTATCCACTGATTTGGTATCCACGGTTTCAGTTATCCATGGATACTGGGACTCCTGTTAAAAAAGACAGGGGAACATTAAACAAATCTCTTTTTTTTTACCTTGCTGCAACAAAACCACTGATGTTCCCATATCTTTAAAAAGGCACCCCCTGTATCAGGTATCTATGGTGGGGTCCGTAACTGAACCTCAGCAGATAATAGGGCATGCCTGTACAACAATTTGCAGGAAAAGGTGATCAAATGAGCCAAATGCAAAGAAATCTCCATATGGGCTGATTAACTGATCCAGGGGTACTACTTCAGGTGGGCCAAAGAATGGGTTGGCCCCCTATTTTGCATTCAGCATTGTTTGGCAGGGGAACAGTCTGTCTCAGAAGTTGGAAGACTCTCCACCATTGGAGGCACTGACCCACTTATCACTGAGATATTGCAATAGTAGATGACCAGCACTGATACGGACTTGGACTCAACCATCTTGTAGCTCTCCCCCACCCCACACCCTAAACTGCATGATTCTTATCCTTGCCATCCCGTGTCGGCAGAACAATCCTTCAAATCCAGTATCTTGTTGTCTCCAGGCATAACAGAAGTGGGATGCTACAATTTAAAACTGCTTGATTTCCAAGATAAGGTGGGAACAGATTTCTGACAGATTCTCAAATCTGCTGAGAAGCTGCCCTTATTCCTGGCTTCCCATGTGGAGGCCTGCCTGGACTGTTGCCCTGCGAAAGCCATGACTGGCTGGACCAGAGATTTTGCATCTCTTTGCAGTGCTCTGTGCCTGACGGATCCTGTGAGCTCAGGACCAATGGTTGCTGCCTTTGGCGAGATCAAGCCCTGTAGCCACAGAGCAGGGGAAGTAGGAAGTGACCCACTGCCAGCTGTCCTGGGATTGGGTTGTTGGAAGTGACAAGCCAGAACTCCTCCTCACCTGCTCCTGATGGTTCTCTAAGGGCCAAGTCCACTCCCCTTGCCAAGAGAAGGAAAGTGGAGGGGAGACAGGACCTCCTCCACTGTGGTACCTGGCCTCTGAAGAGGCTTCCCCACGGCTGGCCCTTTTTAGCACCAAATGAAGCCCCCTCCTGAGCTATTAGTTAAAAATTGATTGTTTTTTGAAGGCTGGAATTTTATTTGTGCAGCTGCAGTTTTACTAGTGTGCAAAAAATACATTATCAAAAAAATACATTATCAAAAAAAAATCAAAAAATGCTTGTAGAATTATTTCTCCAACCTTGTTGGTATTGTTGAATTTCCCACCGTCCCGGGGAACTTGCGACAGGTGCTCAGGGTCGGTTGTCCTAGCCCACTAGTTGTGCCGCACGCTGCTGGCTGTCTTCTGTGGCCCAGCTGAGCACCCCACTCGAGAGGTGGCCCCTCATCAGCCCCCTTCCTACCACGGGCTGTGTGTGTGTGTGTGTGTGTGAGAGAGAGAGAGAGGGGGGAAGAGACTCCACGTCACGTTCTTTGGCCCTGGCCAGCGTAAGTAACCGGGCTTTAATCGCGGCAGCCAACTTGTCCTCCTCGGGGGTTCCTGTACCACCCTGTCGGACACCCGGCAGGTTCCGGCGGGCGCGCAAGACAACAGCAACGGCCCAGGGAAAAACGCACTCCACACATGCTCAGAGGCACCCTTCCCCGCCACCTCCCGTAGCACGACTCGGGGCGGCGGCGCAACCTTACCTGCGCAGGAGTCCCCGAGGCCATCTCTCCACGCAGCTCGCGGGGACCGCCGCAGCAGCCGTAGGACAAAGGCGGCACAGCCGCCGCCGCCGCCTCCGAAGGTGGTCGAGCGCGCCCCGCCCCGAGCACGGCCGGCCAAGCGGGTGCCGCAGCCGGGCCGGACCACGCCCCCTTGCGCGGGGCAGCCTGGGAAATGTAGGCTGCGGAGGTCGCCGGGAGGGGGGGCGAGTGGTGCGGAGCGCCTTGGCCCAGAGGGGGCGGCTGCAGCCCCAGGCGGGGCTCGTGGAAGGCACAGCTTGCCCTCTACTCCCTCCGCTCTTGCATATCCTGCGTTGCCTGCCACTGGGCTGTGAAGCCTCCGCGCCCGCACCCAGGAATGGTAAAGGCGCCTGGAAAAGGAGCCCCCCCCCCGGGGATCCAAGTGCCCCGTGGACCAAAGGACCGCGCTGGCCCGCCTGCCGCCACAATGCAGATGGTCCCGCTGACCCCTCAGGTACCCAGGCCCGTAGGCACGGGGTGCTCGACGCCCGCACGCTGCAGCAGACCATGGCGAGGTCGCGCCTCTCCTTCGCACACGTGCATTCGATGCAAGGACTCCCCTCGCGGCAGGACCGGGTGCCGGGAGCAGCGCCGTGAAACCGCGCACCCAGGCAGGCTGAGGATCGTGCCCCGGAAGAAAGCCTTCAGGCTTGGTTGGCCCCTGCCTTTTAGCATTCTTGCCAACCATCACCACCTCATTTTCTATCTCTCTTATACAAGACGTTCGCGTCGGGTTTTGCCTCCTCATTTCCTTTCCGCTGTACTACCTCTAAATAAATTTCCTGCCTTTCGGCTGCTTGGGCTCTGTTCACATTCTCTCAATTGCCACATTCTTAAGCCATCGCAGACCAGTATTGTTTGCTTCTAGAGCAGTAGTTCTCAAACCTTTTAGCACTGGGACCCACTTTTTAGAATGATAATCTGTCTAGGATGCACCAGAAGTTATGGCATGGGCAGAGGTGCTGTCATTGTGATGCCAGAGCCTTCTGCTTTCCTGATAATGCAGCAATATTTTGAATTTTTTTTTTAGCCATTTGTCAATAGCAAAGTAAATCACTCTATTTACAACCTGTCCTTGACACAAGCAAAACCATCACAAAGCCCTCCCCCCTTCCAGTATCCTATTTTCCTATATTTTTAATATGGCTACTCCAGGTGCTTCGCAAGTCCTCTGAAATCAGCTCGTGACCCACCGGTGCATCCTGACCCACAGTTTGGGAACCACTGTTCTAGAGCAGTGGTTCCCAACCCTTTTTGCACACGGACCACCTTTTTAGGTACAACCAAGAAGGTTATCTTACCTCCATGGGTACAACAATCTTTCCGGAGCCTCCTTGGGCGGAAGTGACATCATTAAGTAGGAAGTGAAGTCACTGTTTTTAATAAATCACACTTTTTGAAAGTCGAAAGAACTCCATATCCTTTTTAGAATGTTCTAAAGTGATGTCTGATGTTTCAGTTTTGAATTCTGTCATTGATTCACCACTGAGAACAACATTGCACAGAACATATTGTGGCTACTCTATGGCTTTGCTAATCAAGGTGGTAAAGCCAAATTTTAGATAGTCTTCAGTGTATTTATGTTCCTCTTCCCCATAAGCTGAGCCTCACCTAGGCATGCCCATGGAAGGTGAGACATGCCCACTCAGAAAAAGACCCAGGAGAGACTACATCACACACAAGATGAGCCCATATAGCAAGGCTAATTTCCCTTACAGCCACAAGCATAAAGGAAGTTGCAGTTTAAAGCTTCCAAGATAGTAGTGCCCAGCTTTTTAAGATGGCTGCCCTAAGCTCTGCATGACCCCTGAAAATCAGTTTGCGGTCAGTTCTGAAGGATTTCCCCCAGCTAGGCTCCAGCTGTCTGGCCTCCCAATCTAGGAAGCTGTTTCATCTGTTTCAGTTATTCCCAGTTTGCCCCCCTTTCAAGAATGACCTGAAAGCAGGGAGGCAGGTGCTAGTTTCTCCATGAAGCACTGCTCCCAATCTGGCCCCCATTGTCTTTTAGCCCTGCAGAAATTCCACCAGAACCTTCAACTATTCTCCCCTCCCCGAACCAAGACCTTACAATGCAGCAGGTTTGCTATCTAGGCACTAATTGCCATTGTATGCTGAACACATAAGCATTTTCTTACACACCCACTTTGTTTTACATGTTTGACTTAGACATTTTTGGAAGAATGTGTACGCTTAATACTAAAATCCAATTGATGCTGGCATATTTTTGGAATTACACCGTCAAACCTGCTGAGTGCTCCTGTGTTTGGGTGGCAGCATAGTTGCATCTTATAGTAAAAAATACCGTAATTTTACATGTGTGTATTTTTTAGATATAATACCACTTTTCAAAGGTGTCATCCCCATGTAAAATGAAGGGTGGGTGTGCTGGAAACCCATTAACTGCTCCACATATAGACATATTTCCAGCCTCCACCCAGAATACAACTCACATCTTTAGCCTATGATAGCGCCACATTTGTTCCATCTCATGACAGAGCCAAGATTTAGACCTGGAATTCCCAAAATTACAACAACAACCCCATGCAGTGGGAAGACAGGCCAAAATAAACACACAAGGCCAAGCTGGTGTCCAGGAATGACACATAAGGACCAGCCTGAGAAGATTAAACTCCCAGCTAAAAGCATCACAGCACATCTTTAACAACCTGAAACGGTAATACCTGTAACTCACCTGCACACTTGCTGGTGATCACCTTGAGTGTATGTCTGGGCAAGTGACTTCCACAGAACATTTCTTCTTTTCCTTCAAACCATGTTGCACCTCTAAGGCACAGCAGCCTTGGCAATGCTCCACACACTGACCACTGTCCAATTAATTAACAAGTTGCCTCCTAGCAAAGGAGGTTGCCTTCTGAAGCTGCCATTGTCCAAGCAATAAAATACAAAAACAGAAAAGCCCTGCTGCCACTGAACACACCAAAGAGTGCCCTTCCTTCTACAGGCAACAAGAATTTTGCAGGTGGGTTCAAGAATTTTGCTTGGGGGCTCAGTTACAAGGTGGGTCCTACACCCCCACCCTCGACAATGACAGTCCCTCTTCATGTAAGCCTTGGCTGACTGCATACCCCAACGTGAAACAGCTAACACTGCAGACTTTGTGGGTCATGGTTTTAGAAGCAAGAAATTCTGAGGGGAGACTCAGAGCAACTCAGATTTTATCACGAAACTTGACTATTGATATGACCTGAATGAAGTGTCACTACACCGTATGCAAGAAATGCAGCAGGTGACTCTGGCTTGCATGCAGCTAAATGCAGAAGTACAACGATGAGGACCATGAGCAAAAGCTGAACAGTCTTTCTAGCTGGATTCAATTGTCCAAATGGATGGATACGAGTCAGTACACATATCCTTACCTTCCAACTCAACATCCTGCATGTCCATGAAGCTCATGTGGAAATAGTTATTAAGGTGCTACGAAGCTTCTTGTTGCTTTTGCTACAACAAACGAACCTTATGGAGCTTGACTGCAAGCCTCATTTTGTGGAAGTTGCATGCATTGGTCAGGCCGCACAATGTGGCTTTACTTGGTTTACTGTATTTTCACCCCAGCTCAGAAGACACACATGCTCGCCAGCATTCTCTTTGTACCACCCCCCTTGCAGTACATCTTGCTCATGAGAAAAGGGGAGAGCCACAAACACATGTAAAGGGCCAATTGGGCAAAACGAACCAAGGTCGGGACTGATTTATCCTGTTTATTAGCTTCCGGCTAAGTTGTAAAGAGATCCAGCATCATATAACAGTCGCTGACTTATCCCAACATGAGAGTTCACAGAGCAGGTTGGAACCATTTCAAGAAAGCATTATTGAGTCTTCTCCTCCCACCCACCCGTAGTGTCCATCATATAGGACGATGCCGGAACTGCTCTCATGCACCGCCTGCAAAAAAGGAAGCAGTCCTGGAATCTGGCCCTGCTTTTCACCAGAAGCCTTGGCACAGCATCCTACTCCCTCTGTGGCCCCAGTTTGTGCTGCCCAAGGAAAAGCAGCTGTGCTCTTTTGAGCCTGGTTTATCAGAGCAGCAACGATCAGTCCCTGTCAGATCAGCTTGAGAATTACAGCTGGCAGGAACCAGGCTGCTTCTGCATCAAAACTAGTTTCTCTCGAACTAAAATGGGATTGCTACTTATTCTTCCTTTATTTTTAAGTGCATGATGAGAATCTCTCAAGTGCAAATATCCCTCTGTCCAATCTCACAGCTGCCAAGCAAGGGGACTTCAGGGGTTCCCTCGCAACACTTGCTCCTGTGCCTGCGAAGAAGGCCTGAGCTCTTTGCACCTCTTCCAGACCCAGAGACAGAAATCTGCAGCGTCCCACTTTGGGGCTGGCTCCGTTTCTCTGTGGCTGGCGAGACATCCATCTGTTCACATGAAGCCCGTGCAGTAAGGACACTCATACCCGGAAGATGCGTGTCATGAGGGGTGCAATAGCCACGACACGCTCCTCCAGGACCTCGACAGGCGCCATCTGCATCCTTCACTGTTGCTGCAGACACAGTTGCTGCATCCTCCCAAACCACAGCACAGGACAGAGCCAGCAGTGCTGGAGCAGATGCCAGGAATCTTCCAGGAGGGGGAGAGAGGATGTCACAAGGGATAAATAGAACTTTATTTAAATAAACATTTGTCAACATCAATTTACAAATTACAAGTCCCCATGTTCAGATCCTCGGCTGCTGCCGGATCTAAGCTCCAAAACTGCCTGGAGGCCCTTTGAGAAGGTCAACTAGGATGTCCAGAAGTTGGCTATGCTGGTGGTGAAGATCTCCAGGAATAGCTGCCATCTCATAGCAAAGGCATGTCTCCACCATCCTGGAGAGTGCCACGCGGAAGTCACGCAGGAGCCGAATGGTGTAGGAGTCCCCTTCCAGCACCAGGAGGTCGCTATCAACCAGAGAGACGGTTGCCCGCCAGCCATCATCTTTGGGGAGCAAAACATGGAGGAAGTAAGAGGGTAGCCCCAATTAACTCCAGCTTGTTTCCTTTTTCCAGTAACAGTTTAACATGAATCTATGACCCTCATTAAGGGTTCAAAGGCTAAAATCATGTATAGTAGTCTAACAATCTGTCAAAAACATTGGCTCCCAAACTGGTGGGTCGTGGCCTACCAGGGGAACCAGAAAAGAGATCATTGCCCTTTAAGGGAAATGGCCCATAAATTGGCAGCAGCACAATTTCCACAACTGTGCTGCTGCAGGGCAGGGAAGGTTTAAAAAAACCAAAAAACCAAAAAACTAAGCTGGGGGTCACCATGGCTCTCTGTAGGGTCTGGGGAGTTGATTCGATTCGATTCGAAAACCTTTATTGGCATTGGACATTAACAACAATATACAGAAATGAAGGGTACAGGAAGTAAATATCACAGTTCTTACAGATTACATGGAAGGGGATAGTTATTTAGACTTATTTGAATGTTTCCTAATAACTGCAAGCAAGTAGTCGGCGACTAAATTTGTGATAACCGCAGAACTACCCTCCAAAAGAAAATGCGGAAGATCCACAGGCAGACCAGAGTAGGAAGATAACAGAGGGTCTAGGAACGTAAGTGATTAGTGAGCGGGGCAGTGGCATAAGATATGGGTGACCGTGTCCGGCTCCAGAAAACAAAAGTTACAAAGCCTGTGAGATCAAGTGGAACGTTCATAAATCTTCCGGTAAGGACAGCAGAAGGAAAGATGTTAAGTGTAGCAAGCATAAAGGCCCTTCTCTTGGGGGGGTTTGTCAGCTCACTAAAGTAATTGGACACTTGGCCCAATGATGGTGACAGACCAAAGAAATAAGGGGAGCAGGTAGGGTTAATGTTAGAGAGTAATTGCTGGGTTTCAATTTTGGGTCTGGGGAGTCTGCAACCTCCTCTGCAGCCCTCCCCAAGGTTTGAAAATGTTATTAAAAAAGCCACTTCCTGTTTTGAGCTGAAATCCAGAAGTGGACTTCTTACAATATTTTCAACTCTCTGGAGAGCCAAAGCAATCCCCATGCAAATTTAAAAAGCCCATCCTTACCTGGCAGCAGCAGGATCATAGAGATCGTGCTGCTGCCCTCCCCCTGCAAACACTTACAGGGTTCCAAAAGTCCGAGTAGGACTTTGGGGACCCACTGTGTAAAGAATATTCCCAGTTCTCCACCTCAAAGCTCCAAGACAACCTTCCCCAGACTGTGTGGGGAGTTGCACATACAGGTGCACGTTAAGGGCTTGGACTCAGGTGAACTTGAAGACATTTCCAGACTCACAGTGACTCTCTCTTGCAATGCCCCAAAGAAGATGCTTGTTAGGCCTTTGTACACCCAGTGGCCTTTCACAGGAGGCAGGACACACTCACCCCGCACATGGATGTCTGTGTCTGTCATGAGTAGCACGGCCAGCGGGTGCACCTGCGAGGAGTCGCGCACAAACACCCCACCATTAGACTTGACCGCCATGAAGTACGTCAGCCAGCGACTGTACAGCTTTGTTGCCTCCCTGCAGGAAAAAGATGGGACAGTGTCAGCTGCAATCTGCCACTCCTGTGCACCCCTCTTCCTTTGCTCCGACTGTGCCAACTCCCCAAAGTATGGCTCCTGGGAAAGGAGTGGGTCAGGCCCCCTCACCTGTTGATGGTGGACTTGTGCAGGAGGACGGTCCCAGCCTTGGTCCGATATGTGTAGCTGTTGGGCTTGAACTTGCCTTGCCTGGTCACTTTGCCTTGCCTCACCTGGGAAGGAGACCAGGGACATTCGTTATTAACAAGCCTGACTGAGAGACTTGCATTCTGGGAAGCTCTTTCTAAGTAAATACAAGATTCCCCCTGGGTGTTTATTACAGAGTCTGAATTTCAACTTGCTCCAAAGCCCAAGTATGCAGAAGTTCTTTGAGATACACTGAGGACTTGGGAGGGGGGAAGGAGATTATGGCAGGTTAGTCAATCAAGCCAATGTCCTTTGGGCACCAGAAAGCTGTGCACATATTGTCAAGACAAAATTCACAGCCACATGGGCTACAAATTTGATTTTAACATCGAGGTTTTCAGGATGCTGAAAAATACCGCCAATGCCAAATTCTGTGCTTGTGGTGATCTGTGGATCATTCCGTGCTCTCTTGTTCCAGGTTTTGCATCCCCAGGAACCTTCCTTCTAAAGCAAGCAGCCTCACTGCCTGTGGACCTCTTGTCCCACTTATACAGCTAAAGGAACATAACATCAGGCCACACAAATAGCAGAGGATGCTAGCTTGCCCTAAAGAAGGGTTCAAGGCATCAGAACAGCAGGAAGGACATGGGGGTACTATTAGATGGGGGGCGTTTTGCAGTCCTCTTCCTAAATCTATCTACTGCTTTTGAAGTTCTGGAATTTAATACGCAATTGGAAGAAAAATTCACTAGGTCTACACAAGTCTACCTAATTTATTTGACAATTGTATAATCTGGGGTTCTGGATGAAGAATTTAGGAAACTTAACACAAAACACTGAATTATCAAGGGACAGGATAGCATGGGTTGGCCATCCTAGCTAGCTCGCTCGAATACTAGGCTCTCAATGCTTCCAAGCAGAGGCAGAACCCCCTGTCACATGAGAGGCTCTCTTACCTGGATAAGATTGGGGTACAGTCCAGCCATGAGGACACCTTTCACTAGCTCCTCTTCTTCACTGTACTGGTTGCACACAGATGATGGCAAGAGGCAGTCCGAGGGGGTTGGCACCAGGTAGGCCTCGTAGAGGTTCTCTGAGAACTGCTTCACAAGGCCTGTAGGCAGAGACAGAGCTGAGCATCAACTCAGATCGGCTGAGAGAGGGTTCTGTCAAGATCAAGGCACGTTGATACAACATAAGGAAAGATTTTATGGATGCCAGACTTGAAGGGAGAGAGAGGGGAGGTCTTACATGCTTGGCAGTCTAGCTGGACAGGGAAGGCGGGAGGGCAGAAGATAGCCTGAGATTAGCAATCTGCATACCAAAGAGCACTTCACTGCAAGAGTGGGGGAGAAGCCCCCATGGCCCATTTGGCTGCCCCACTAGCTGGACTACTCCCTTTAGGAGGGGGGTGTCCCAGTTCAAAATGTTTTGAACAGGATAGTGTAAAGACAGGCTCATGAAGCTGGTTGAGTTTGGGGCAGGTCACGTCGAGGACCTTCCTTGTGTGCAGAAGGTCCCTGGCAGCATCTCCAAGCAGGGCTGGGAAAGGCCCCTCTCGGCTTAAAACCCTGGAGAGATCTGCCAGCCGGAGAAGGCAGCGCCAAGCTACACACACGAAGAGCAGACTCTGCAGAAGGCAGATTCTTCTGCCAGAGCTTTCTTTCTTCCAGCAGACCACCACCAGACTCACCAGCAATGCTGAACTGGCTGTCAAACCAATCAACTTAAACACACACACACAAACAGCCCCTTCCTGCAATTAGTAGTATTGAAAGAACTTGGTAGACAGGAAAAAAGCTACTCAGCAGTAAGGCAGTTGAAACCAGCTACTAAACGAACACTTCAGGACTGAGTGGTACACTTGAACTCTCGTTTCCCTCGACTCCAACCACCCATATTTGCAAAACCCTCTTAACTAAGGGAACTGCAGGCTCAGGGGGTCCTCATGTCCCCCCCAAACTCAGCAGCCATGTCTTGCTAAACCCACTAGAAGGCTTTGCAAAGGCCCACCCCCACTTTGTGGTAGCAGGATCTTTGTCAGAGGCTCCAGCTCTCTGGGCCAGGGCACAAGCCAACTCTTCCCATGCACCCCCAATCTCGCAAGGGGTGGGAGAGACTCACCGTTGATGAAGCGCAGGCTGGGCGCATACAGGAGGTAATCCTGGAGGTAGTTGTCACGAGCCCGGCTGTCCCTGCGCCGCAGCACGTCCTCCCAGCCCGCCACTGCCCGCACAAACGCCAAGTGGTCGCTACCGCTCTCTTGGCTCAGGATGGCCTTGGCCTGGGGAAGAAGGAGGCCAGCTGGGTAGCACAACCCCTCCTCACTCACCCATGAAATCCCCCACCCCACGACTCCCAATGCTCTCCGGTACCTTGTCCACCTCTGTCCGGTTCTGCAGGCTGCTACTGAAGGGGTCCCGGGTCAGGCAGGAGACAATCACCAAGAGCGGCTGGATGCAGCGGTAGATGGAGGCCAGTACAATGGCCTTGGCCAGCCGAGGGTCTGTGGAGATCTGAGCCAGGCGCTTGCCCAGTGTGGTCAGGGCCTCCCGGTGGTCCAGCACACCTGAAAAGGGTCTCCACGTCAGCAAAGGAGACACCAACATGGGGAGTCTAGCAGACCCAGGTAAGAATCTCCTCTCCCCAGTTGTTCCTTAGACTCACAGCCGACAGGTGTTGGACAAACCTGCCACACAAGCCTCTGTGTAACTCACCAATCTCCTGCAAAAGGATCACGGCTTCATCCACAGCTTTGATGTCGGGGCTGTCCAGGGCTTTGGAGAGGAATTCAACAGCCTATCAACAAACACATGAAAAGCTTACTTGAAGATCACCCATGTCTTAAGTGGGTGGGTGGGGGAATAGACAGGGCGCTCTAGCACACACCAGCAGGAAAGAATGAGAAGCTCAATCCTGCCAGAACCCGGAGATTTCAGTTTTGATCCTGAAACACCATCTCCATCAGGGACGAGGGGAAGCAACGAAAAGCAAGGTTCAAGACCTGTTTAGCCTAGGCAGACTCTTGGCCTGCGTTTGACAGCCTTCTGGCTGTTCTTGCCTTAGAAGTGCCAGAAGGCCTGCCGAGACCTGCCGTATTCTGTGCTAACAAAAACAGAAGATGGAACTAACCTTCTTGAAAACAACACAAACAAATGGCCAACAAGGGGTCACACTTGCACCTCCAATGCACTACTGGCTTGATATGTTTTATTGTCTTGCTTTTCCTAGATGTCAGCTGCCTTGTGTGGAATTGATGGGGAAAAGGCATGACAAGAAATGGAAACAAAGTAAGCGGGGGAAGAGTAAAGAAGCAAAGGTAGTGGGACAGTTGTGGGGTTAAATCCAACAACTTAACTCCTTGCTCAAAACACACACAGTTCTTGGCTGAGGGCTGCTGGATGCCACCGTCTGGCTTTCTACAAATCCAAAATGGTCCAGAGCCCTATTCCCAGGCCAAGTCTCTGTCCATCTGCAAGCTTAGCTTCCATGACTCCCCATAAGGACAAACTTGAACAAGGCTGTAAAGAGTACACTGTCAGGCGGAGCCGCTGAGGTTGAAGGCCCCCACCTACCGTTTTCTCTGGCATGTGGATCTTGGCCTGAACCACCAGGTTCTCCAGCGGAGTGCGGAGGATTTCAGGCACCTGGAAAGTGGGCATCCTGTCCAGGCGGCTACGGGGGAAGAGGTGGTAGGCGAAGCCCGACTGGCAGCGGCCGGCGCGCCCTCTCCTCTGGATCACATTTGATTTCGACACCCACACAGTCTCCAAACACGAAACCTGGGGAAAGAATCACAACCCCACCCCACAGCTGCACTTACTCGGATCAAACCTGTTTCTGATGCAGCTACTGCCAGTGTTGAAAAGCAAAGGGCAGAAGCACACCCCAAGCTGCAAAACAGGCACTGTGGAGGCAGGGTCTCAGGGGCCGATCCTGCTCAGCCTCCCAGGCAGCTGCAGCCGAGACATTCACAAAGCATAACCTTTAACCCTGAGGTTAAATGACACCCTCTATAGGATGTGTTTGCCCAGGAGTTTGGCAAGGAAGACAGGAAGTGTCACAGAACACCAGGAAGGGGAAGAAAAGCCTCCCACCAATTCTCACTGGTTGCCATATGTGTTCCAGGAGTTATCTTTATATTTACATACAAAGAAATGAATCCAAGAATGGCCAATGGGGCAGTTGCACCCTGCCTTCTGCTGCAGAAAGGAATGTATAGTCTATTACAGGCTGTGGAAACATCAAGATGCAGAAGCTGAGCAGGAGCTCAGAAGGATGAATGAAGCTGCTTGGGAACTTTGCCCGCAGCTTGGCCTGGCCACCCCCGCCCAACACACACCTTCTTTCCCTTCCCTGGCACTGTGCAAGTGCAGGAGGAGAAGTGCCCGACCTTTCAGTGCTCCCGAGACCTACCTTGGTCTTGAGGTCGTAGCGCTCCTCCTTATGGGTCCCACTGTCTACCACATGCACAATGTCGTTGATGGTGATGGAAGTCTCAGCGATGTTGGTGGCCAGTACAATCTTCCGCACGCCAGGAGGGGGCCGTGGGAAGATGCTTTGCTGGTCCATCATGGGGATGTTGGAATGGACTATTGGGGGAAGAGAAGTAGCTCTCAGGATCCTTCCCACACTCCCTCCAACAAGATCATTATTAGGCTCTAGGCCCTGCCTTGGGACAGCAGGGCTGATCTACCCACCCTCCTTCCCTAGTGCTGTAATGCCCCACCCATGCAAACGGTAGGGGATGCTCTCCTCACCTGGTAAGACAAGGTAGCGACTATTGTGAGGTCCAAGCGTCTCCAGGAGGCGCTGCTGTACTCCTTTGATTTCCTGCCAGCCCGGGAGAAAGCAGAGGATTCCACCTGCAACAAGCAAGGCCAGACCCTTCAATGACATCTGTATCTCAACTTTCTTCCAGGAAGCTCAAGGGAGCACACAAGAGGTGTCGGGTAACCTCCCATCCAGACACTAGCCTGACCAAAACCTCCTCACCTTCAGCAAGGGGGCTGGCACTGTGACAACTATTTCTTGCATATGCTCCAGACTCTAAGCAAGCTCAAGATTTCAGAGGGTCAGATGTGGTGGGCAAACAGGTGGATAGCCTCTGCAGCAGTGCTCAACTACCCTAGTCTGCCATTTTTAACCCTAAGGTGTAGAGTACACACACACCCCAATCCCAGGGCAGGTCCACAATTATGGTGAGGTTATTACTGTCTATGGGCAGTGTGTGCCAATTCCCCACCCTGGGCATCTTCTGTGGCAAGGTTATTTTCAATAACCTTATTGAAATTGTGTAATTCCAATAATTACAAAAATGGTTTTATTTACTCCAAAGGACCAACCAAACACCTATTCTCTGCTCATGTTCGCTAACTTGGACTGGTACTTACCAGTGCCAATTCACCCTAAGCGAATGTTTAAAGTGGGGAGCAGAGGGAGCCTGGGCTTGATGAACTGGGGGTTGGAGGAAAGTCAGTGACAGAGTGCTGGAGGCAGAAGCAGCCGATTGTCCTTCCCACCTACCTGGCTCTCCATGCGCATCTATCTGAAGCACAAGGTCAGTGATCAACTCCAGGTCGAGGACGCATTCATCGTCTGATTGCTGAGGGACACAGAAGGCAGAATAAGCACCTGGGCAGGCAGGAAGCCAAGCCCCTGCAAGAGAGGCCCTCTAGTGCTTGGAGAAGCCCTTTGGCAGAAGAACACTTCCAGCTGCATCCAATCAATTGAATGGCATTTATATACCGTACTACTTTTCACAAAAACTGTTCTTCAAGTAGTGAGCACAGCAAAAAGAATGAGAAATCATTCCTGGCCCAAGAGGCCAACAATTAAAAAGACACCAAGGAGAGACAATTGATGGGTAGTAGATTCAGGACAGGTACAAGGACGTCTTTTTTCACACAAGGCATAATTAGGCTATGGGATTGTCACAAGATGCAACGTTGTTGGGTGGCTCTGACAAAGGATTAGACAGATTCATGGTCGTGTGGACCTTTATGCCTCCTCCACAGGTTTGTATTTTATATTAAACACATGCTACCACATTCACTTTATCTACACTTTGCGAACTCTCTAGGACCCTGATCAACAACTAGTGTAGGAGTTCCACCACTTGGAGAAGGGAGCAAAGGGGAAGTAGAACAGTACTCGGCCCTCATTCCATCTCTTGCATGGGTGCTTTTTGGCCATCTCCCCCACCGTCCACACTTCTGTCTGCCTGTGTTATTAATTGGCATCCTCCAGGAACCTTTAGATGTGAACCAAGGCTGCTGGCATCTAGGGTTCGAAAAGAGACTCAGGATGCAATCCTATACCCACTTTCCTGGGAGTAATTCCTACCGAACCCAGTGCGACTTACTTCTGAGTAGACATGAACAGGATTGCATTGTCAGTTGGACAGCAGCCACCATTCTTTCTGAGCACCCCCTGCCAGTGGCAACATTTCAAAGAAATAATGACCTATCATCATCATCATCATCATCATCGGTGCCACAATCCACCAGATATTGATGATGATTAATGCCCCGTAAGCAGGCAGCTGGGCAAGGCAAGGCATGAGGAAGAGCTGTGCAGAGGATCTCTCCAGGATCTGCATGAAGAATACAAGGATCCCTCAGGCTCACCTTGATTTCATAGTGCCGGTGTCTGTGGCGCCCCAACATGGCCATGATCTCCTCCAGGTAGTACTCCTTGACAGGATACATGAAGCCTGGCACTTTGACCACAGGACAGTCCCCAAAGTACTGAGAGAACCCCTGGTTATCGCCCGTGGCGCTCATCAGCACCAGGCGGAGGTTGGGGTTCTGCTTCTGGACGCCCTTGAGGAGGATGAGCAGGAAGTCTGTGTTGACGTCGCGTTCGTGCACCTCATCCACAATGACGTGGCTGACCCCCTCCAGGCGGGGGTTGCCCTGCAGTTTTCGCAGGAGGATGCCCACAGTGCAGAACAGCAGAGATCCCCCCCTTGTGGGCGGCTTGCTCTCCAACCGCACCTGATAGCCTACATTCTTCCTCATGTTGGGGCCCAGCTCCTGGGCCACGCGCTGGGCCACAGAGATGGCACTGATCCGCCGAGGCTGCGTGATGACCATATTACACTGGGCACCATGCCCTTCCAGAATGTAGTGTTCCAGCATCAGCTGGGGGATGCGGGTGGTCTTCCCGCAGCCTGTGTCCCCAGCTATCACCACCACAGGGTTCTGCTCCACAGCTGAGAGGATCACCTCCCGGTGGGAATCTACAGGAAGAGGGTGGCTCTCCTGCCACGCAGTGCCCCTCCGCTTCCAAAGGGCCAAGAGATTCTGGCTCAGACGCACTTCTTCCGACTCCGACATGGGGATGTAGGTTTTACCAGTGATGGCATCGCTGATGGCACCCGTCTCCTTGCCAAGGTTCATCATGTCGTCAGCAACACGCGGCCTCGATTCTCGAGTGTCTACTGGAAACTGAGGGGAGGTGGAAGAAAACTAAGTCAGCAGAGGGCTTCTCTTTCACATTAGGCCTATACAACACATTTACAGCGCAATCCTAAACTGGAGTTAGGCCGGCATAAACTAAGCCAGCAAAGTTTGGCCAGCACAAGGGCCACCATAAAGCGTTTCTGGACTGCTTTCAGAGTCAGGGAGGATGGCGCACATCTGTGTGCTGGCCTCTCTGACTCTGATGGTCCAAACATACTTTACAGTGACCCTTGTTGCTAGCTTAGCTTATGCCGGCCTAACTCATTTTAGGATTGTGCCCTTAAGACAATAAAAATCCTGAACTATCATGGCTTTCACCCAGGGATCTGGCACTCTCCTAAATCTAAAACTAGTAGGCAATGACTTTTAACCAAAATAGGATTCCTTCAATAGTTTCCATAAACGGGGGGGGGGGGGGAAGAGCATCTTCTCTTCCCAGATACACCTGTACATGCATGCCCTGTATTGACTCATGCCCTTGTTCTCCTTGGGTGGTTCTAGCAATCAGACCTGTTCCAGCCCCACTTCATGACTGTGATTCCTACATTCTACAGGGAAGTTGGGAACTACATCTTAGTGGGGGAGGAACAAAGGCAGTGATGCAATCACCAGGGACAAAAAGGGGGGTTTAATACTTACCAAGGGAAGTGCTGGCCTCAGTGGGGGGTGGGGTATGGAGAGACCACAGATGCCTCCGCCAGGCTCCCCAAGCCTCAGAATGTCTAAAAATAGAGATCGTGACCCACTTCTGGTTTGCCATCATGAAACCGGAAGTGGGTCACAATAGCTATTTTCAGAAATTCTGAAGCTTGTGTAATCCTGCAGAGGCGTCTGGGGGGGTCTTTTGCATCTCCCAGGAGGCCGCTACTGTCCCCCAGGTAAGTCTGAAGTCCTTTGGTTGCAGCGGTTTCATGACTGCTGTAGCACCATCACTGCCGGGCCACTTCCCCTAAGGGGAAATGCTGCGCCTCCAGTCCCCTTGGTGGTGGGACCCTGGTCCTGACCCACCCGTTTAGGACCCGCTGTTGTAAGGCAAAGGCAAGATTTACATGATTCAGGTAGTTCTCAATCTTGCGCAGTGTGGCCTCAGGGACTTTGATGTGGCAGGGCCTCCTCTGGTTCTCGCCCAGCTCCCGAAGGGACGTCATGTTGTACATGGCATGACTCAGGGGGTTGTTGTTCTTGTCCACCAAGCCGAGACTCTGGAAGGGAGCAAGGATACAGTTAGGCTGGAAGACAGAAATGGCACACGGGAAACAGAAAGCTTAGGCACTGCAGGATGGTCTATACAGATCAACACCAACGTGGGATGGGTTGAGCCCTAGCCCTAACAGATGGGTGCGCTGCTTTGGGGTCTCAGCAGAAATGGGCAGGAAGCCTCTCCAACCTGCAAAAAGCTTTTCACCGATGAGACTGGGGAAGGAGCCTTGGGTCTTGAACATGCCAAACATGCCAACAGTGATGGGGAGCAGAGCAGCAGCAGAAACCGAACCGTGTCTCATACCCAGTGCCGATGACTCACCTTCAGCTTCTGGCAGGCCAGGGCAGCAGCTTTGTTCTCTGCCTCCACCTTGCGGCGGCCCTTGGCAGCAAATGTCATGGGGCAGGGCCAGCGCAGCGTCAGCTTGCAGATCTTGGTCTTGGTGCCCACTGTGCGGAACTGCATATACTCCTACAAGGGAAGGAGAAGGGCTGGGACATGTGGATTTAAGCCAGTTCAAGCTGCCAGAAGATTCCACATGTTCATGACAACATCACTGAGGGACTCATCACTGCCATCAGCAGGACAAGGTGACAACCTCCACAGTCTTGGGGTCTAGCAGACACTAGGCTTGGTCAGCTAGTGGTTGCAGGGGCCTCCTGGAATTCCAGACAAGGGGTGGGGAACATCACACATCTTCCCCAGGGCTATTTCAGCAAAGAGCAGCCAAAGGAGGCTTTTCCCCAGGGCAGACTGGCTTCTGCCCCCAAAGGCCGTGACTTTCCCTTGCAGCGTGTGGCTGGGCTCACTGGCTTAAATTCTTTGGTGCCTCTGCGTGCCCGCAAACCTGTTCGCTGCTGCTGGAAGCTCTGGCTCCAAGTCCCAACACTCGATACAACAATTAAAGAGCAGCTCTCTATTTCTTTCTTGCTCATACACCCCACCGACTGGTCTAAGAGTAGCTTCCAGCAGGAATCTGGCTTCCCTTCCCAACTGCTGCAGCAACTCACCTTCACTGTAGAGGACGAAGTTGCTATTTGGATCACTTGGGCCAAGAGGTTCTTGGGCAGGGGAAATTGGGTCAGAGCCCGGATGGCTGTGTTGTCATCTGTCATTTCAGTGGAGAACCCATCCCTGCAGCACAAAAGGACAAAGCAGCCCTCAGAATTGCTCCTTTTTCAAATGAGATCACTTTGCCTCTATGAATTGGAGCATGTGTGTGTTTGTGAGAAAGATTAGAACTATACTTTTTAAAAAAAATAATAATCACACTTTGGGACAACCTGTCGCTGCAGTATATAAGAGCAGTTCCAAGATGTCACTCCACCATGTTATTATGGGGTCTTCGTGGGTGCAAATTTGGTACATCTGCAGAAAGGCCTTAAAACTTGGATAACAGCTACACAGAAGCTGGGGAACAGACCCAAAGGGTTAGGAAGAGCTGAAAACTTTGTCCTGTTTCCCAGCTTTTTCGGCAAGAGTCGCCTTTCTGGTTTTCCAATTTCTCTCTACAACCTCAAGAGTTACTAAAACAATGAGAAAGGACACTGACATTCTCAGTAAGGTTCTGCACAGGGCTGCACATCTGAGCAAGGCTAGTACTCAGTGAAGGTCCCCCAGAGGACAACCTGGCAGGGCATCTCTTGCAAATGAGGCCAAATCATTCTGTGCTCCCAACTGTTTGCATCACACTGACTAGTCAGAACCTCCAGAGCGTTCTAGAGTGTGCCCAAGACCATTCCGTCCCTGTCTTTGCAGGCCACCCTCAACTACAAAGGGACTGTCTAAGATGAAGGAAGGCTGCTTTTGTAGGTGAAAAGGCACACAGGAATAGATGACGCCCAGAGGAATGTCAGTGGTGAATGGCTTTGATCCCCTTTTTGCCTTGTGTGGGGGAGGCAGACTTGTCAGTCCCCTTGCTCCAGTGGCACGGTGGTCACCACAGCAAAGGTGCCCCAGAAAGAAACACCAGGCAACAGTACCACACCCAAGTATCACACAGCTCGAGTTTACGAGCCATTGGGTGTGTGTGCCTTGAGATACCTCTGCTTTACTCACACTAGAGGTTGGGTTCTTAGTTTTCCACTATCCTTAGTGGTTCCATACCTAGGGACAGGACACCACATAAAGGCACGCACACCCTGCAGGAACCTGGCATCAGCTGCATTTAGCCCACTCTCACGCACTTAGCCCGATGGCCCAAGTCAAGGAGATTGGTTCAAACCTCATGTCTCGGGGTGGGGTCCGAGTGCTGGGATGCGTCATGGACAGGTAGTCGGATACATCGATTGTGTCTTCCTCCAGCTCCCCTTCCTCCAATTCACCTTCCTCCAGTTCACCTTCCTCCAGCTCTTCTTTTCGGATGGGTTTTGATAGCCGGTTAGGCTCCAGTGGGTGGATGGGCTCATCAGGCTCGACCCGTCTCCAGCAAGTGGAGATGTCGGCGAGAGAAGGCCCAGACTTGGAACGCCACCTGCCCTCAGAGTACCACCTCTCATCAGGGCAGCCCAGCTGCTCAGCAAGAATGCGATACTTGGCAGCCTCGAAGAGTTCGTTCCGGGGCCCCAGCAAACCCCAGCCCTGAACGGGGGGGGGGGGAGAGAGAGAGAGTGCGCATCAAGATCACTGTAGCAACGGAAGGACAATGGGCATGTTAAATGCACAGTGATGAGGATGACAGACAGAAACGATCTCTGTGGATGTATTTGGTGCCTGCAGCCTCTCCCTGAGAGGGGACAGGTTCCATGCATTCCTGCTTGCCTGTCATCACCTGCCACCTTCTCATCTTCTATTACGAGGGCCATGAACTTCAGCTCAGTTCTGTTCGCCCGTCAATCAAAGCAGTTCTAACTCCTTTGCGCTTGAAATTTCAGGAGGAGCAACCAGACAGATGGCTGGCCCCAGGATTCGGTGATGGCACCTGGCCTAGATGGGGATATATCTGGTCTTTGGAAGGGGGTTGGGTTGGAAAGATTGATGGAGCAAAAATGTCACAGGCTACAAGCCATGATGACTATATGCAACCTCCAGGTTCTAGAGGCAGACTACCTCAGAATGCCAAGTGCAAGGAAGGGGCAACAGGATGCAGGTATCTTGTCGCCTTGTGTGCTTGCAGAGACCATCTGGTAGGCAATAGTGGGATATAGGAAGCTGAACTAGATGGGCTTTTGGTCTGATCCAACAGGGCTCTTCTGCTTGTCCTACTGGTCCATTGCTTCTTCCCCTGTTTTGATTATTAAGCCCTGCCTTTTGGTAGACCAGGAACAGACAGACTTCAGGCTTGTCAGATCAACTTTGGTTCTCTGAAGAACTTGGAGATCCATCAACCAGAGTCAGGTACAAAGTGAAAAGCAAATGGACACAAGAAGACCAGAGCAAAGGTCAAAGTAGTCTGACATTCTAACTGTGCCCCAGGGTGGCCAACCTGCCACCTCCAAGAAGCAAGCCATATAGAAACCATGTCCTCTTCAGCTGTTGCTCCTGAGCCACTGATATTCAGTAGCTAGCTGCCCCTGAACATGTTCTACTATGCTATTCTACTATGCTGTTCTACTATGCTATCCTGGCTAATAGCTACCAACAGAACTCTCTTCCTTCACAAACATGTCCAATCTTTTAAGTCTGTCCACACAAACTGTCATATCTTGAAAGAGAAAATTCCAGTCTACTTATGCAACGTGTGACATCCTTTTCGTCTGCCCCAACTCAAATCAGGGCAGTTTCATAAGAGTATCCTAGGTTCTAGTGACAGGGGCAAAACTTCTCTGCACCAGGCACAAAATTATAAATCTTGATCATGTTCCCTCTTATCGCCTTTTTTTTTTTTTTGAAAAGAAAGCAGGTCATAATACTAAGCTTGAGAGCATCCGAAGCTGAGGAGGTGCTGAGAACGGCCCCTGATCACCTTGAAGAGTTGGCAGGCAGCTGCAGCAGCTTGTCGCTCAGCGTCTATCTTCTTGGTCCCATAGCCTTCAACTTCCACAGTCCTTGGCCACTTGATGAGCAGGGTGACTTTCTGCAGAGAAAAGAGCAAGGAGTACAGTCGAGTGCAACGTTGAGTCCACCTTTCCTTTCAATAGAGGGCTCAAAGTGCCCAGTTGAAGAGATTTCTTCACTACTCAGCATCAACTCTCCTGCGTGGCTTAAGTAGAGTTGATATTCTTTGAGCCTTTGTATAGTGGAAGAAAGGTATGAAGCTACCTCAGTGTGCATACTAGTGTTGTTGGTGGAAAAGGGGTACAACTGCTTTTAGAACAAACACCTACAATTAAAATTCATAGGCTTTTATTTGCATCTGAAAGGTCAAGTTACCTTTTTTCGTGGCCCATTTGTATGGATATACACCAGCTTGTCTCTAGCATGGGAGATACCAAGGGCTCTTCCAATCACACTATTCAGTAAGTTTTTAGGTTGGGGAAATTCCTTCAACAAATCTCTCGAATCTAAAAAGGAAAGAATTTCAGGGGCATTTGATGGCACAAAACAAAATACACAATTCATCCAGCGTTTACGCGAGAGCAGCACCATCTTATTTATAGACAAAATTTAAGAGGCTTCCCCTTTAGCTTTATTTCCTAAAATTCTAGAAATGAAGTGATACCCTCCCAACAGTTCAGCATGCCCACAGAAAGTAAGTTAACACAATCCCTAGTTGTGTGTGGACACACAGCGAGCTTTCAAGGTGTGTGGTCCTCAGTTTCAATTCTACTTACTCAATCCAATTTGCAAATGCGTTTAGATGGCTGGAAAGTATGGGCTGAGAATTCAGCAAACATATCTCAAAGTGTCCACAGCAAATCAGTGGAACCCTTTCAATTACAGAGATTCATTCTTTGGAGACACACATATACACACATCCCATTGCAACAATTAGAGTTGCGTATTAGTAGAAAGGGAAAATGAAAGCGACTCACCTACTTGCATTGTCCTATCTAAAGAGGAAAGCAAGGAAAAGATGTGGAATAAAAAAAATCTTAGAAAACAATTGTGCATGAATGGACATACCCCACGGCTAATCACTCCTAGAAACCAGCGACTCACAGATGTAGGTATCTACTACTATACAGAACACAGACACTCCAGCTATTAATTCAACAAGGATGCATTATTTACATCCTGCCTTTTAGCCCATATTATTTTTATTTATCCAGGTCCTTATATCCTGCCTTACTATCTCTGAAGAGCTCCCCCTCCCCCAGTTTTAGGCCTTCAAGGCAGTTTACAAAACAAGATGATACTTATGCTGCAGTATGTTTTTAATTTTATTAAAAACAAGGAAAATACCAGCAGCCAAATAAAACCCACAGGACACCCAAAGCAACACAATACATTTTTTAAATAAAGTGCCTAGCCCACCACCTCAAAGTGAGCAGCAAATGGGCATTTGCTGCTCATAACCACTGGTCTAGTTTCTGAAGGCTGAGACACTCAGAGTGGGGTCTCAGGTGTTAATTCAAGCGCCAAGGGATGGGCCTCATAACCAGGAAACCATAGCATTTTCTTGCAGAAAAAGTGCCCTTCATCAATTTGTTAGAAGTTTTCAAGAGCAGCTTGGGATGCTATAGTAGCTGCCTATATTGGGAAGGGGGTTGGACTAGATTATCTCCAAAGAAACTTCCAACATTAAAATGATAATTCCGTATTCACAATTAGAACGCTCACTTCACCTATTTGCTGTAAAGTTGAAAGCATTCCCCCTTCCACTATTCTTTAACACCTTGATTATGAGCGCAGGGCTACAGGGACTGCAGCCCAACATTCCCAAGGCCTACAGATGGGGGAAGTGCACATCTATCTTGAAAGCTGGTGGGTGGAGAGCAGGATTTCCAAGAGGAGGTCATGTCAAATCAGAACGACAGACACACTGGCTGTCTTGAACTAGGAAAAGGCACTTCTACTGCAAAAAGAAAAAGGTTTCATACAAGACGGGATAGCACATGCTATGAACCTCAGCACACTGACCAGTGTGACAGCACACTGGCCATATTTTAATCGGAGAATTACAAACATTCAGTTAGATCAAATGTTCATATGTGAATATTTCACTACTATAATACGTCTTTTGCTGAAGACAATGAAGACAGCAGAAAAAAATGGAATGTCCAAATTGAGACACTCCCCCTTCTGCTCATGTGACAATACAGGCTATAAAACATTTAAGCTGGTTTCTGGCTACAGTGCCCTCAATCTTTGGCAAACCAGTCAACTAAGGAGAATGTTGAGACTCATGTGTCAGAGAATTATCTGTGTTAATCAAGACAACACTGCCACACAAATGAAAGTCTTTGTTTTATTAAAAGCTTGAGTTCATTGTCATTACTTTAGCTGGAAATGGCTACATTTCTGAGCAAGGTTCTCTGAACACATTCTGAGCTAGTGCAGCCCACCTTGGTTCAATACCACAGTTTTTGTACTTGAATCTGTCTGCCCATCCATAAACCAAGCCTACCTTACAGAGCTGTTGCAAAAATTGCTGAGATGTTTTGAGCACATTGGGAGAACACCACCTACTTTCCTGCATATCACTTTTAGACTTGCTGATCCTGGTTTAGAAGGAGCCTGAGACAATGAAAAGCCCTTCAAACCAGACATAGGCCCAAATTTATAAGTATTCTGCACTATAACTACTGTGACTCCAAGAACTGTGAGCCTCTGGGGTCAAATTTACTTATAGCAGCAGACTACATAAAATCCCCTCTCTCTGGATACTGGCCTCATACTTTCAAGCAATGGGAGGTAATGCCCATACAGTTTTCCCTTTTAGCAGTGACACCTGCTGCTGAGAACAACAGATTGTGGTGCTGGGAGAGCCTGAAGGCCAGATAAAGCACTTCCAAGGGGTGCATCCAGCCTGTGGGCACTACATTTGACTGCCCTGGTATAAATAATGTAGTAGGTGAAATACAAGTGGCGATTGTGGAAACGCTGCCTGCTTAAGCTACTGTAAACCAGGATGGAAAGTGCCCCTGAAAACATTAGAGAATTAACTATGTGCTATAGTAGCATAACACTACTATTTTAACACACCTATAAGCCCATTTTTGCGCCCTCTTGGCTACCAGCATCACTGTGCGCACATGGGAGAATGATGCATAACTGGCCTACACAAGAACAACCGGCCGCGTCCGCTGCTTCTCCTGCCTCGGTGTGGTGCGCGTGGGGACATGATGGGCTTCTGGTAGACAGGCCTGGGCGTCCCGCGGGACCCAGGCACGGCTGCCAGCTTTGCGCGGAGATCCCAAAGCAGCCTCCAGCCCACCCGAGAGCCGACTTTGGGGAACGGAAGGCCCCTTCGCCCCTTGCCTCTCCCGCTGGTGGGGGGGGGGGGAGAGACCGGCACGTGCGGCCGAAGCAGCAACGGCGCCCCGCCTGCCCAGCTCCCGGAGCAACGACCGCCTCAGCTCCCCGGCACCGAGACAGCCAGGCCGCCCGAGGAGGCGGAGGGGAGTGCCACCCCCAAGGGCCGCATGCGAAGAAAGAGCAGGCGCTCCATCCTCCAGCGCGTGAGCGCCATCCCGCCCGCCCGCCGAGGGGCGCCGGCTCACCCTGGAGACCCATCGCGCCGCCGTCGTCTTCCGCCGCCGCGGCCGTGCGCTCGCAGAAACCCCTCCGTAGCCAGCCACTCCGCGCCAGTCTCCGCTCCCTCCGGCTCAGCAGGAGCGTCTGCAGCAGCCGGCTGGGCGCCGCCATCTTGAAAGGAGGAAGGGGAGACAGGCAGGAACCCGCCTCTGGCCCGAGCGTCGCGGGCGCCCCCTGGCGGGCGCTCTGGGCACACCGCACGGCGGGAAGAGCAACGAAGTCGGCCGGCTCGACGCGGCAAAAGCCGCCGAGCGGAGCGGCACGAGGAAGCAGCAGCGCATCCCGCCATCCCGCTCTCCGGCCCACAGGCAGCAGCGCATCCCGCCGCCAAATCTGCCCTAGCGTCTTCTCTCCAAGGAAGATTTATTTGGGTACCAGCCTCATGATCAGGACGGCAAATCCCCCCCCCCCACACACACCTCGCTGCAGACAGTGGCCGCTGCAAATCTCGGGGAGGGGGGAAGAGAAAGAATGTTTAAGGCCTGCATGTCAAACACACCCCTTCGCACAATTTCTTTAGCGGCTTAGCCTTAGAGCTTCCTGGAGGATGCTGAGAAGCTGCAGGCTGCGTGTCATAAAAGAGCACCAATCACAACGCGGTGGGAAAACCCGGCCGCCAGTCTATTGAGGGACACAAGCGGCTCTCCCAGTCCGCCCAACGGAGGCCCTTTGCTGTGTGGCTCTCTGTGATGCTACCAGCGGTGGGGGTGTCCAGGAGCAGAGAGCACTCCAAGACTGCACAGTGAACTGCCCCAGCTCTAGCAGCACTGCCTCTCCCCAAAGACCCACTTCCACCTTTTCTAGTGCTGGTGAGAAGGCCTTCTGCAATACTCCTTTGTTGCAATGGGGCATGGTGAGCAGGGAAGGAATAATTCACTACAGGTTGATTATCCCTTATTCGGACTGCTTGGGAGGGGAAGGTGTCTGGATTTTTCTAGATTTTGGAATAACTGCATAAATATAATGAGAAATGCCCTTTCTTGCCCTTTTCACTGTTACCCATTCGGGTGGCTGCTAGCCTCTGACATTTTTCAACAATGGCACACACCACAAAGCAGAGAATAGAACATAAAGCTTGTACGTGGGAATGAGCAAAAGATCTTCCTATAGAACATTTTAAAATGTCTTGGACAAAGATGTCTGGATTTAGGATGTCTGGATAAGGGATAATCTATCTGTACACTGTGTATGTCAAATGTATTGGTCAGACTGAGAATGGCTGTGCTGCAATGGGGCAACAGCAATCATGCCTCACCTCACATGTTTCTGTGCTAGGTTCAGAGGAGGGGTACATAAGGCACATTTGATCATTTTAAATAGGCCCTTTATGGGACAGAAAAATCACTTTGATGCTTTTATGCAATAACTGCTAAGTCCCCTTGGTGGTTCCTTTAAGTGGGACCAAAAGGTAACCTAAAAAATAATTAGATAAATTGTGTGTGGGGGGGGGGGCGCTAAGAGCATAGAGCTAGAACAGCCCCTGTATTGGCTGGAGAAAGTTGAACACCGTCTATTTGGACTTACCAATGTTGTAGAAGGAAAACCAACAAAAAAAGCTGCCAACAAAGAAGCCCAATTGAAGAAAGCCTCTTGCAGCACAGAAATTCGCACAGTATGCAAGGATGGATGGATAAGAAACAAGAAAAAGTTTTCATGTCTTAATATACTTCTCAGTTCTGTCCAGCTATCTGAACACCACACTGGGTCTGCACAAAAGTTGCAATGATGCAACTACACCAGGTTCAGAGTTCCACTCTTGTGCAAGAAGCCCATATGGAATGAAGAATACCAAGCCTAGACATCATGCACAGGCTGGCAAACAGGACTATAGTCAGTGATGTCATTCAGGGGGAACGGACCAGAACAGACGTTCCGGATCCTAACCGGCTCCGTGGCTGGTTCCAGGTTCCCAACAAGTGCCAATCAAAAGTGAGTTCCTGTTCTTAAATCATTTGAATGACACCACTGACTATAGTCCAAGGCTGATGCAAACCTGAACTGTAGCCCATGGTATGTTAGCCCCAAGCATGTAAGCTACAGTACATTACAAGCTATGGTGCATGGCACAAGAGCAAAATGTTATTTCCACCCTAAGTTGCAAACACAAAATAAAAGGCAGAACCAACAGAGAGTGCTTTGGTGTTACAGAAACAAATTGGGAGCACACAGGAATACTAGTAGGTGGATGGCAAATTAGTGAGAAGGATGATGTTGACAGGGCATCAAGTCCAAAGGGAAGTGCTCACACATCTAAAAAAGCAATATGCTGACAAAAGAAAATAGGAACTGTGTGTGTATTTTCAGATTCCCTACAAAAACCCTGTCCCAGGCATCTAGACATGAACACCAAAGGCAATTTTAACTCTGTAACTGCAACAAAGGGTGCCCAGACAAGTCCACTATCCTAACTCTATACCTTCCCCTCCACACACACATCATTAGGACAGATGTGCAGTTTGAATGTTTTGTTTTTATGCCTTCTCAGATGAGAAGGCAGTTCCAACTGAGATTGGCAGGTGCAGCACCCTATACCAGTCATTCACTAATTGCAACTGCAAAACCAAAAAAGCAAATTCTTGTTAACAAGAATCCTATAGGATGCCCATGGAGGTGCAAGCACCTACAACTGTGTATGGTCCCACCACTAGAATGGGCAAAAATGCCGAGCACAAGCAGTCATAGGACAGCTCAATAAGCATGTCACCTGTAGGCACTGCTGGCCATACTCGCCTTTCCTTGCAGAAACACAGGGAACACACACCAGATCAGCCCCAGAAATAAAATCAGCTCTGAGACAACAGGCAGGACAGATGAGCAAAGGTGTCAGTCCCACACATTCCTCAACAACCCAGCACCCCCTGCCCCCGCCGGAAGACAAGCTAGCTGGCAAGCAGATCATTTGAGCACAAACAGTCTTCTTCCATAGTGGCTGTGAACATATGGAACTCCCCCACCCCATTTTTGTTCAAAATGAGACATGCTCCCAGCAGAAAGGAACGAGTACTGAATACCTGGCCAAGGAACCAGGCTGAGAATCCTCATAGTAGGCAACCATCTGTGGAAGAAAGATGATCTCTCAACAGCCAGAAGGGAAGGCCTGATGTACTGTCACTGAGCATGGTCATGGGTGGGACAGAGAAACATGCTGCCTGGAGTGCGAAAGGGGCACCGCAACACAGCTCTCCTGCTGCATTGTGGTATCACAACACAGCTCTACGAGTGTTGCCTCAGTATGCCATGGTGATTGGTGGAAGAACTTCAGACTAGAATCTACAAGGGAAGTGTCTGTGTTCTGCATTGGCCCGGCTGGTCTTTATCGTCTTGCTGTTAGTGACAAACAAGGGGGCCCTTTTCTGCTTACCCCAAGTTGTCTGTGGTTTGTGAGCAGCCCATGTGACACTTTGGTAACAGCCCACACTTACTCTCTTGCACTCACATCTCTCGCCTGACTGATGCCAGAAGGACTGCTGGGACAAGAGTGAAATGTGTGATCAAAGCTGACAAAAGGGGGGTTCCTGAAGGGAACCAGCTGCTGCTTCCACCCTTCATGGAACCCTGGTGGGTATAAGGTCAGTGGTTTGGAAGACAATAGGAAAGAGCACAGAAAAGGAGCACAGAGAACTGTGGATGTTTAGCATGAGCAAGAGGAACCATGAGCAGAGAGGGAGGCTGCCTTTGGATGTGGGGTGGGTCAGCAGCCAGGACACACCACTCAGTGGGAAGGGTGGGGAGCGCTAGTTCTTTCCACAGCATTCCTAGAAAGGCGTGTAAAATGCACCAGTGGGGAGGAAGAGTGGCTGGAATCACACATTTGACAGGAGAGAAGGAGAAAGCTGGAAAACAGACGAGTCAGGGCAAGAATGGTACATCTACAAATGAGGACGGCTAGTGGTTTGTCACGGTGAGTTAGATCAAAGCTTTCCAGTCTGCTCACACAGTGTGTAGGGGAAAGATGTCAGACATTCTCCTTATTTGGAAGCATAATAAATTTTATTAAGAAGCCAAAGCGGTTTAACAACATTTAATTCACACCTTCTGTCCTGTAGTCCAGTAGGTCAGGCTGACGGCGCTACTGGCCACTCTTGTCTCCAAGGGGGCAGAACCAGCACCAACCGAACCCGTCAAGAGGCAGACAGGAAGGGACCTTCGCTACCTTCCTTTCCAATCACAGCACCACCACGGAATCCATGACAAACCACTAGCCTGGTTATGAGAACTCCTGCTCTGCTTTGGCTCTTTGCCCAGCCTGGATTAGAAGTGTTCAGATTCTGCAGTTGCAGCTGATTCAGCCATCGCCGCCATCATCATGCCAACTCACCTGGCACCTGTGCCAAACATGTGAAAATAATCCTTGAATCCATTACTTCTACTGATGAGAATTTGCAGTGTATTTTTTTTATGTCAAATGAAAATCAGTGCAGGGTCCTTCACTGAGCAGACCCAGTAATTGCTCTCCCCACATCTCCCTTACAGCCACAACCTAGATACAGTATTCTTTTTTCTAGCCTAAGCTTGGGAAGAACAACAAGGATGACTGATGGTTGGAGTGATTCAAGTAGAGAACTAATAAGGAGCTAAATGAATAGTTTGGTTAAGCAGTGAGGGGGGGAAAAAACTATGACAGAAACCAAAAGCATGTTGTCTAGATGGCAACACCAAGGACAGTGGTCTCACTGAAGTGGTACGAGGAGGGAAAACCAAGAACTTGGGACAGAAAGCTACAAAAAAGGGAATGTTTCAGGCTGCTTGAATTTAGGTGGAAAACCAAACTGAATTTGATTTGCAGACTCAGTACCAGAACCAGTGTGGACAGAGCTGGATGTGGGCTCAAAACCCGGCTACGACCAGATTCATTGCATGGTCTTTGTCAAGTCATCATTTCTAAGCCCCAGCTCCCCTTTGCAAAATGAGAACAATGCAATGCCAAACAAGGCTGCTTTAGATAAAAATGCCAGGCTGAGGCAGCAGAGTGCCCCTTGGATCTGGGGGAGGAGGAAAACCTACAATGCCTTGTGACATGGTTAACGTGAGTACTGGTACATGGTCTCTCTCTCTCTCTCTCTCTCTCTCACTCACACACACACACACACACACACACACACACACACACACACACACACACACACACA
>JAJKFI010000119.1:425491-466523 GCA_029204185.1 Lerista edwardsae
ACACACACACACACACACACACACACACACACACACACACACACACAGCTTCAGCAATTTTCTTGTGTGTGTTGTGTATTGTTTCTGTCATGCTTTGACAGAAATACAGTGGACCCTCAGTATCTGTGGAGGGGATCAGTTCCAGGACTCCATGTGACACTGAATTCTAAAGATAATAAAATCCGGGGGGGGGGGGCTGCCCCAGCAAACTGGAAGTGCCTTTTAAAGGTGTCACACGTGACCTCCCTGCACTTCAGAAGACCTCCCGAAGTCTTCTGAAAGGCACTTCCAGTTTTTCAGCAAACTGGATGTGCCTTTTAGAAGCAAATGGGGGTGGTGGTCTTCTGAGGTGTGGGAAGGCTGTGCGCAATCTTCCCATGTCTCACAAGACTACTGATAATGAGGGCAAACGTCTGTACCCCAAGGGAGGAAACTTCTCAGCTCAGCAGATGACCAAACACAGTCATCCCTAATCCAACTGCCCCTATTTCTTTTCAAATAGTACATTTGAAAAAGAAGCAGCCCATGCTGGTGTGGAGCATGCATGTATTCATGCACCATCCATCACAGTGGGAAGCTCAAGACTCCTGAAGAACAAGATCAGCTGGAAATAGATCCAGTTCTAGAGCTGCTTGACCAAGCATGCAAAGAAGTAGTCCTCCATACCCCCTCCAGCTCCAGCCAGATAGCTTGCTTCTTACCTCTTCTACATGAATTCAGGGAGAACATCTCTGGCAGGGCCAAACAGTCCAATTCCTGAAAAACAAGACAATGAGGAGATAGGAGGCAAGATGGGCCAAGAACAGTCATTTTAATTCTCATCCTCAACTAGCCTTTTTATGCAACTGATATTGTGAGAACACCATAAAGCCAGTTGCTACTCTTGTTACAAGGGTTGCTCAACTACCTGACTGGAGCTCGACTGCTTTTTTTTTCTCCATTACTGTCAGAGCCACTACAAATCTTCAAACTAGTCAGTACTTTTTAGATTATTTATTTATACCCCACCTTTCTGCCCCATAGGCACCCAAGGCAGCTTACAACAATAAAATACAATAAAACACAATATTTAACCAATTAAAACAATAATTAAAAACAATATTAAAATAATTAAAAATTTAAAACAAGCCCCATGGATACAAAGAAAGCCAGCCAGCCTGTCAACAATTAAAAGCTTGTTGGAATAAACAGGTCTTCAGCCCCCGCTGAAACATTGCCAAAGAGGGAGCAGTTCTTAATTCAAAGGGGATGGTATTCCAGAATTGGGGGGCCACCACCGAAAAGGCCCTATTCCTGGCCGTCATCCCTCTCACCTCTCCTGGTGGCGGCACAGTCAAAAGGCCCCCCCCCAGATGACCTAATAGGATTATATGGAAGGAGGCGGTCCCTCAAATACCCCTGGCCTGAGCCGTAAAGGACTTTAAAGGTCAAAACTAGCACTTTGAATCAGGCCCGGAAAGGAACCGCCAGACAGTGTAGTCGCCGAAGCAACGGCTCGACAGAGTCAAACCGATGTGCCCCAGTAACCACACGAGCAGCCACGTTCTGTACTAGTTGTAATCTCTGGACCGTCTTCAAAGGCAGCCCCACGTAGAGCGCATTGCAATAATCTAATCTGGATGTCACTAGGGCGTGGGTCACTGTGGCCAGGTCCATGCAGCTCAGGTATGGTCACAGCTGGCGAATCATCCGAAGCTGAGCAATGGCTCCCCTGGCCACCGCAGCCACCTGGGAATCCAGGCGCAGCTGCGGATCCAGGAGAACCCCCAAACTGCGGACCTGCTCCTTCAGAGGGAGTGCAACCCCATTCAGAGCAGGGCAATAGTCCAATACCTGAGCTGTGGATTTCCGAACCAAGAGCACCTCTGTCTTGTCTGGATTTAATTTCAGCTTGTTCGCCCACATCCAGCCCCCAACTGCCTCCAGACAATGATCCAGGACCTCAACCACCTCTTCAGAATCAGGGGGAAAGGAGAGATAGAGTTGGGTGTCATCAGCATATTGATAGCACCCCACTCCAAACCCCCGGATGACCTTTCCCAGCGGCTTCATGTAGATGTCACATATTAATCGCCATTCATAGCATACTCTTGTCTTGACTACGTATCACCATCAGTTTCTCAATCATTGCTTTATTCAAAGTAAAAAGTTACCAAAAACATAGGAGCCCTGCTGGATCAGGCCAAAGGCCTATCTAGTCCAGCTTCCTGTATCTCATAGTGGCCCACCAGATGCCCCAGGACACACAAGACAAGATACTTGCATCCTGTTGAACTTTCTAGAACATAAGTGCAAAATCTAATGTCTCTATTTTAACTGTCACATTTGGAAAAATAGAGAATAAAATACCCCCCATCATCTTTTTACTTTCAAGATACTTTTTGCCCAGCTTCAGCCAAAGACCAAAAGCTCCTCTAGCTACAGAAGGCAGCCAAAAGGACACCAGAATGGGATGTACAGAGCCACAATCCCTTATGAACCACAGAATCCACATTATCTTCTCAACACAGGGCCTTGCTACAGCTTGGAGGACATTTAAAGCCATGATTGTGTACAATAACTTGCTTCTGCCCTGCCTCTTCCCTAGAAACCAGTCCCACTAACCTCTTGAACCCATGTGTGTGTAGCTCCAGATATCGGCACAGAACAGGAACTTAGCACAGCACCCACTTCTGGCTCATAAAATAATTAAGACTAGCTGGTCACTTCAGAGCAGAGGAAGAGCACAAGTTCTCTCCCCTTTCCTCATTCATTTAGTTATTAGCCACCTTTTGTTTGATTAACTATTGTTGGTGTTTAGCCTATCGTGTATGTTGTAGACACTTTATTTATGTGTATTGTGTTGGATGATAGTCAGATTCCTTGTGGGTTGTTTAAATGGAAAGTTAGAAAACCCAATGCATGGCTGACCATTACAAGGTGCTGAACTGCAGAGGGGCACTGCAGGAATAAAAGCATGTGTACCCCATACATCTCCTGTGAAGCCTAGCTGTGTGGATAATGTGGCTAAGGTATGAACTCTACACCTGAAGGCAGTGGTAAGTCAGGGCATTGCCACTTGACCCACCATTGTTGAAATATCAGGGCAAGATTTTCACCAGCAAATCTCTGTCCTAAGAAAAAGCTCCTGCCTGTAAAACATTCCGCACCATCAAAATAAGCATGAAGCCCCTGATGGAGAAAAAAGGAATCAGAACATTTTAAGCAATGCCAGCACCACCTGAGGCCCACAAGAATGGATGACAAGTTGAGCAAAGGATGCTACTTCATTGGCACCATCACAGTATGGCTCAAGACTATAATTGAGCACTGAATGGAAGATAATAAGTTATATCTGAAGATCAGGATGACCAAAGACAAAGAAGATGGTAAAGGGCCCGGACTTGTAAGGATGACATGTCCATTATTATGCTGAAGTATTTGCCTGCAATGAGCAGGGGCTTTGAAGTACTAATTCTAAGTACATGATTCTAAGTTTAGAATTGAGTCTTTGCTCAGTTAGTAGGGGTACCATATATATGGTATTTTATTGCAGTCTTTTCACTTTTGTGAAAAATGCTTTTCAGGAGGAAATGCAAGTTATAAGTAGTTAAAATAACAGACCTCCCTATGCCTGGGGATCAGGCTGTAATAGTTCAAAGCTATTTCTACATTCTTCCAAGCCCAAGAACTCCCTCAACTACACAAAGGCAAGTTCACAGACGCTCAACCTGTACCTCTATTATCAAAGCAAACCTGTGGAGCTTCTCTCTCCATGTCTAGCAAAGCTGTACCTGCGGTTTTACTGTAAATAAACAACATTCGAAACGTACGATTCTGCGGCATGACAGAAGTCTCTTGAATCAGTACAAGTAGGTCTCTGAAATTCCTAAGTCGGGAAGCATCTCTTAAAAATCTAGGCTCATGGGCCACCATGAGCCTAGATACCTCATGGTTTGACTTGATACCACGGACTAAACTTCAGATAAAGGAAGCCTCGTTTGATATCTACAGTAAATGCTCAAAAGCGTGTTTTTAAGAAGGACAAGCCACGCTCCTAAAGCGCGCCCGATGTTTTCGCAGAGGGAACCAGCTCCGTCCCCTCTTCCATTCTGTTTCCCATTATGCCTTCCTTTGCCCCTCAAGCCTGCCCCACCGCACCGTAGCCCCCGGCGTGACCTTCCACTCTGGCAATCCTCTCCGGGTCCCGCTCGGTTCCCTCCTCGCGAGCAGGTCTGGATCCTACCCTGCCCTCAGTCCCCCCCTCCGGAGCCTCATCCTGCCCGCCCCATCTCCCCGCGGGCCCTGTCCACGTCTCTGCCCGCTCCATCGCCGCGCCTGGCGGCCCCATTCCCTGCCCCGCGCGCTCTTCGCCCCTTCCCCGCGGCCTTCCAAGCGAGCCCACTGCGCCGGCTTCCTCGCGCAGGGCTTTGCAGGACACGCGGCGACGCCGGCACCTACCGCTCTCAGCCCGCCCGCCCGCCCGGAGCCCAGCGGAGAGGGCGCGCACGCCGCTCTCCGCCTTCCCCTGGGCCACCGACCTCGTCCTCGCCCTCCTCCGCGGCCCGCTTCCCACCTCAGCCCTCGCTCGTTGGCGGCTCTGGCGGCGAGGTGGAGGTGGGGGTGGCCGGCTGACCGGATTCGCTCCCTCTCCTCTCAGGCGCCGGGACTACAACTCCCAGCAGGCTCCCCGCCCAGAGCCGCTTCCGGTGCCTCCGCGAGCGGAAGGAGAAGCCCGGAGCCTCTCAGCTCTCAGCCCGCCTGCGGGGGAAAGGGACGTAGAGAGAGAAAAGTGCTAGAGTGACCCGAAGCGCCGTTTCAATGAGGGGTCCGGCAGGCTGCGCTACACGCCGGTTTTGTCTCCCGGGGAGGCTGGAGCCGCTCAGAGCGATCGCGCAGGGAGCGAGGCGGATCTTGGCGGAGGCGTGTCCCGCGCGCAGAAGCCGGCAGCGCCGTCTTCCATCCCTCCCCTCACGCAGCACTTGTTTCGCCAGGCGAACCGAGGTGTCTAATTACGCCCACGGTCACAGCCAGGTCGCGGCGTCCTCCGTTTGAAAGGACGTTTAGTGCTTGTTTTACTCTGGACTTTTTTTTTTTTTATCTCGGTGAGGAAGTTCGAAGGCTTGAGGAGGGCAAGATCGAGAGGCGGGGCTTGTCTCCAAGGGAACGGGTCACGCCAATGGAAGGCCGAGTGGGCGGTGCCCGGGAAGGAGGAGTGGCTGGCAGGAGGAAGAGGACCCTGGCGCTACAGGTGAGTGAACGGGCGTGGGGCCTCCTTGACACTCAGCTGTCTCCCATTCCTTCTGCGCTTATTGTAGGGCAGCAGTGTCGTGTCCCCGCTCCCTGTCCTGTTCCAACCCGCTGTCTTTCTGGTGAAAAGCAGTATAGAAATAATCTTATTCATAATAGTTATGAAATAGGCGGTTATGCCCAGTAGCAATTGTTTAGATTTCCCTCCGCCCCGCGCCGAGTAAAATCCAGGATAGATTGTTTCAGCCTCCTTTCCCCACTGCATACTCGTGCTGGGGATGGGCAGGGCGTAAGCACGTTCCTGAGTAGCCACTTGTCATGAAGCGCTAATGTGATAACTACCAGGGAAAGACTCTAGTACAGTGCTTCTCAGACTGTGGATTGGGATACACCAGTGGGTCGCAAGCCAATTTCAGGTGGGTCATGAAGCACCTAGAGCAACCAATTGAAAAGACGGGCAGTTGAGATGCTAGGAAGGGGGGGAAGCTGTGTGGTTGTTTTGCTTGTGTTGTAAATAGGCTATTTAAATTTCTGATTCATTTTGCTATTGGAAAATGGCTGAGAAATAACCCAACTTATTGCTGCATTCTCAGGAAAGCAACAGGCTCTGGCATCACAATGACAGCACTTCAGGCCATGACATCAATTCCGGTGGGTCCAGGACAGATGATCATTCTACAAAGTTTAACACAGCTAAAACGTTTGAGAACCACTGCTCTAGTATATAAAGAGTGTGTGTGTGTGTGTGTGTGTGTGTGTTTCAAGGGTGCCAGGTTGTATCCTTGGAATTGAGAAAATGTCATGGTTTGGAAAGGGGGAAGGCTGCACTGCAAAAGATCACCCAAAAGCCCTGCATGTTGCTCCTCAACTATAATGCCCCTTGCTGGGCTTTTTGCTGGTAGAAAAGCCAAGCTTTGCTGGTTAATATATCTGGCAATTGAATCCAGATAAAATTTGTGAAACCTTCCCCCACCCCCAGTAGATACCATGTCTGAAGTCATTCATGTGGAGTGCATGAAGTAGGGAATTTTCTCTGGAAGTGCATGTTGTGATAAACTGGACATCTTGTAAGGCAGTGCTTCCCAAACTGTGAGCTGTGGCTCCCCAAGGAGCTCTGGAAACTAGCCAGGGGAACCATGGAATCCTTGTGAAAACCATGCCACTGCAATGTATGCTATACAATGTAGCCCTACTGGGGAGCCGCAGCCAGTGGCCTAGTATGTCAAGGGGAGCTACAAGTTGAAAAAGTTTGGGAACTACTGTAAGGCCTTGGACGCTGGACAAGATTACACATGTATTCAATGAGTGACTTCAGCATGCACAATGCTTTACAAAAACAAAGAAACCAGACACTCACTTATAAAGTGCATGGCCTTCCCTTTTGTTTTGCCCTCCCATATCCTGAAAAGATCCAAGCACATGTTTGGAGGACACTGTGCAAAAGGAAATTGTGGAGAAATACATATAGTGTTGTTTGAAGTGACAGATTATCTGTTAGGCCTGAAGGGTTCAATATTGCCACTCTAATTGCCATTAGAGGAGTATTTTAGCCCTAACTCTTCATTTTTTAGTCCCTATCATTTTCCTTGCAAACAGGAAAGGCATTTTTCCTCTATAAATTCTGAAAGGAAAACCTATGGGCAAGCTGTATGAAATGAAATACAGCTGTAGTTTTTCTGTTTGGCATTACAAGCCAGTAGCTTTTGGATTTTGATTATTTAAAAGGCAAGCCAAGAAGTCCCTCATAAGCTTTGACATATGTGCAAATGTGGTTTTCCCCCTCCATTTTATAATGAGTTTTATTATTCAAGTGGTAAAGTTGACAATCGTATATTGAAATACTTGCCAAGTACCTTTCTTTTTTGGAGTGTAATATTTCCCTCAATTTTTACAATTTCAGTTTTTATTGACTTGAGTGAAACTATCAATCATATGTTTCAAAACCTAAAATCATATTTTTAAAAAAAAAATCTTTCTAGATTAAACATTTCTAGACCTGAAATGGGAAGAACTTACTTTGATTTTCTTATCCTGGATTACAATGCAGACCTGCAATTCTTTCAACCCCTCAGAAATGGAAGGGTCAGAATATTGTGCATTGAGAAGTTGAGTCACATGAAGATAAGAATCTTCGAGACCTACAGCAGGATGTATGTTCATGGCACATCCAGTCTGAATCATACCAGAGGTAATCTTTTTCAACTGGAATATGTCACCAAGGTACAGAGCAGGGGAGCATGAAAGGCAGAATCAGTTCCATGGTGATTATTTTTCTCTTTTATTCCTGCTGCTAATATTTTATTATACTGTACTGCCTGAGTTTGCGGTGATGCGCTGAGGCAAAAATCTGGTATAGTCCTAGCCCAAGACCTTCTGTGATCTTGCCATGCATTCTTAGGCATGTTTATCCTGAAGTCCGACTAAGTTCAGTAGGAGTTACTTCTAAGTAAATGTGCCTAAATTTAAGCTGAAAGAAAGAGCCAGTCAGTTCTTTAGAATGCTGCTAGAACAATAGACTGTCTTGAAATTATTGCTTCCTTAGAAGATTGCCTATAGGGTATAGAAGGAGCTGAAATAATCTGCTATTTGAGCATTTTGTCTCATACCCTACTTGTTACTTATATGCATTGCAACGTAATGGAACAGTGCATTATAGTAGAGGGTGATGTGTCAATTGGCTCATTTTAAGAACAAGAAGCATGTCTTCCCTGCTAAAATATTTATACTTAATTTTTTATTTTCATCTTTACTTAGTGGACTTGGCATGCTTCTTATGATAAAACTCTGATGGTATTTCGGTTGTATAAAAATTAAACGTAAGAGTTATTGTTATAACCAAGATGACTACTGGATATGTGTTTAAACACAGCAAATAGGACTAGGCACTGAAGCAAAGTTACTTAGTGATATTTTTGTTAAGGGCCAGCAACTTGATTCCATTTCAGCTCAAATGGAGTCCATCCCTTCTGTACAGGTTCAATGCGTCCCAGAAATTTCTCCAGTGCCTAATAAATCCCAAACCCTCCTTTCTTGTAACTCTCATTCTCTGTGACAGCTGAGGATATGCCAGTGTGAGATCTGCCTTGTCTACATACCCTTCTGCCTGTCATAACTAGGTCCCTAGTAGGCTAGGTTGACATTACTAGTCTGACATTACTAGGTAAGCCATTTTGGCCTTAGTGGAACAAACATATTATCCCAAGAGCCAGGAGTTCATTGCACCAAGCACAAGCTCATGTCTTCTGGCCTGCAGACAGCTTAGTTATTTGAAAAACACTGTTTTTATTTAAGAGTTGGTGTTGGTGGTTGGAACAGTTTCTAACCATCAAAACACCAGCTTCCCTAATCCATTAGCATGCAATTTGCTTTTCTGGGAAACCCTGTCTCATGAACTATTGTTGGTTGTCTGTTTTTCGGCTTTCTGCAAGTTAATTATAATCTTGGTTAGTTAGTATGAAGTATCAGAGGTTTTTTTGGGAGGGTCTCCTGCGTAGCTGCAGAACGGCAGAAATTCAGCAGATATTACTTTTCTAGGCATGGTTATGGGGACACCTTCACCTTTTGAATTTCTGCCTGATGAACAGCTGAAATGCACCTTGGTTTGATACTTCACTGCAAAAATGTTGCTAGGATCTGGCTGCACCCACGTTGGAAACGCAAAGCCTTTGGGATGGTTAGAATTTGGTTTGCCAGTTTTAGTGCGCAAGCGCCGCTTGAAAAGAAAGCCTGTGTGTTCTGCGCATGGGCATGTAGCTAGGCCATCTTTCCTCCATGAGCTAGGCGCTCTGCTCACGTGCTTGGGGCCATGGCATGGGCCATGGCGGTCTGGGGCTGCGCACGCGCACGGACGCGAGTCGCGGCTTCTTTCTCCGCTTCCCCCTCCCCGGCTGGCGGCCCAGCAAAATCGTCTCGTGTCGAGTGTCGGCGCACGCGGGCTTGTGTATAGCGCGCGAGGAGCTGGGTGCGCTCCCCCGCGCATGCGCACGCCGTGGCTGAGACGAAGTCTTGAGTGAGCGCGCGCTCGTCTCCTTTCTCCGCCGAGCCAGCTCGCATCGTCGCGGTCGGGCGCCCATGGAGAGCCCGGGCCCGCCCTGAGGCCGCGCGGCTCGCCCTGAAGCGACGGCTCCCCTCATGGCGGCGGCGGCTGGCGCCGCGCCTGGGCCCGCCATGGCGGCGGCGGTGTCTGCGGAAGGGCGGTGGCAGCGGCGGCCGGCAGAAGCGCGGGCCCGGCAGGCCGTGCTATGGGGCCGGGCGCGAAGCCTGTGCCGCCGGCTGCGGGCGCTGCAGGCCCGGCAGGTGGAGCGGCACGTCCGGCAGCAGCTGGCTGGGCTGGCGCGGAGCGTCTCCGTGCGGCCGGGCTCGCTCCCTCCGGCAGCCGCCAGCTCCCCCGTGGCCCCCTCGCCCACCGCGCTGGGCTCGGAGCTGCGGCAGCTGGCTGCCAACGCCACCGCCCGCCTCCGCGCCGCCCAGCGCGCCTGCGACTCAGACGCCACCGACAGCGCCAGCGCCTGCTCGTCGTCCTCCTCCTCCTGCTCGTCGTCCTCCGATAGCGAGAGCCCTGATCCGCCTGCTGAGCCTGAGCGCCCGATGAACTTTGTGGGGTGAGTGTCTGGCCCAGAGCGGGGAAGGGCGTTGCTGCGTGGCTCTTGGGGGACGTGGGCCGTACTCGCTTGCTTTCGGTGCTGCTCCTTCTCGCAGGGATCCTGTTCCTGTTTGCAGGCGGGAACTGTGCTGAAGAGCGGGACTTGCTCAAGGCCCTGCCCTGCGGCACTTTCAGCTAGTGTATGCCCGTGACACGAGGCAAATCTTACCGCTGCTCTGCAGTGTATCTCCGCATTTGTTTGTACAACTTGCCACGTTGTAGCCATACCAGATGCTGTGGAAGATTGGCTCCCCGTACATCTGTAGCCGTTATGTGCTCAGTTTTTGGGTGCTCTCTAAAGGGCGAATAAGCAGCTGAATGCTTATAAAAGAGTGGGAATTTAAAAACATGCTTCTCTTGCCCAGTAGCTTGTATCTACAAGATCACTCTGTGGTAATCTTCTACTGCCATGCAGTGAGGACTGTTTTCTTGGCATAATCATACATGATTGCCACACTCTTGTGGCTAGATCTCAGGTTGCTTTGGTAACATCTATAGGAAGCAATCAGATGGGTCAGGTAACTGACATGGTTACTTGCCATGCTAACATAGGTAATGAGAAGCAATATAAGATGTAAGCAGAGTAGGCGTTTGACTTATATGATTACTTCTTGTAGATACTACCGGAATGATCTTACTGCAGGGGAACAATGCAACAATGTGCTTGGTTTCCATACAAAAGTTTCCTTATGCCAACGGTATTGGCATGGGATAAGTTGATTGCTTATTGCGTGTTCATTGGTCAAATCCATCCTTATGAAGCAGGATGTTCTATAAATGGAGAAGCATAAGTTGAAAAAGAATGTTGTTTGGGAACCTCTGGCCCACTTTCTTGGTTCATGGCACTTCTAATGTCTCAGTAATTGTGGTGCACCTAGGTTGAAAAGAATAACCTAACAGCTGTGTTTCCCTCCAAAATTTAAAATATCCCACGGCACCCTTGTGAGTTCTCTGCAGTGCTGTGGTGCGCAGTTTGGGAATTGCAGTGTTGTGCAGTTTGATGAAAATTAGTTCACAGTCAAAGAAAATGCAAAGTTTTTGACTCAGAATTTTTAATCTGCGTTTGCTGAGAGTGGGAATTACATTAATTCTTGCATGTTCCCTTTTTTGCTATCTCATAGAATTTAAGTCGTATTGCTTGTATGGGAATCTTTACTTTGTCTGCTAGCAATTCCAGTACTGCTCTTATTTTTGATGGTTCTGAGTTGAAGGGGAACCAAGAGTCCATTCTTTTCTTCTTAAATCACTGCAGACTTTTAATTCTTAGTTGAGGTAACATATCAAGAGCTGAAGCATAAAGGGATTAGCATAAGGGTATGAATACTAACATGGAGGCCTCAAAGTAAGGGGGCATTTGTTCCCTTTCCTCTGGGCTGCGTTATGGCTGCATCAATGCTGGAAAATTGGATAGGATTGAACCCCCAGATCCCTTAACTAAGCTTGATTGGAACCTGGGTACACCTGAGTATTTCCATTTGTCTAAGATGACCATGGAAACTAATCCAGTGGTTTCCAAACTGGTGGGTTGTGATCCACTATCTTGGGAAGCAACTGCCTCTGCCCCTTTAAGGGGCGGGGAGGGATTTTGGCAGCAGCACAATCTTGGGGATGGTGTTGCTGCCAGGGACAGAGGGATTTTTTCCAACTCACTGCTGTTAGTGCTGGCCTCTGGGGGGTGCAGGGAGCCCACAGATGCCTATGTAAAGCTCCCCAAGCCTCAGGAAAGCTCAAAATGGCTTCTGATCACGATTTGGAGCTTTCCTGAGGGTTGGGGAACCCTGTAGAGGTATCTGTGGGATTCCCTACACACCCCAGAGGCTAGTGGTGAGTTGGAAAAAAAACACACTCTTCCCCAGCAGAGCAATCCTGGGGATTGTGTTGCAGCTAAAGCTCTTCCCCCACAGAGACTTAAGTAGTTTCCTTGTAGATGTTTGGGAACCACTGCTGTAATCATTTGCATTCAGATTTCTGCCTAGAGCCTTATCACAGGGCAGAACCTCATTAAGTTTTAGAAAGCAAACTTGCCTTTGACACAAGCCTGGGTGTTGTGATTGTAGCATTTCAGGGATGTAGTTGCAATGGGGTGAGGGGAAAGGTGGGGAAGAGCAGAAATGGGTGGAGAGAGGACGGACTGAGGGGACAGTGGGGCCCAGGAGGGTGGGTGGTGAAGCAGATGTTACCGCTAAATCCTGGCTGTCCCCCCTCCTGAGTGTGCCTCCCGACACAGGCCTCCTTGGTTTGATCTGAGGATACCAGTTGGGGCCAGTGGAATGCTACATGGGGTGTTTCTTTACCCCAAAGAGTCCTCCAGCAGCTTCCCTGGCTCCACAGCATTTAGCAATGTTCATTTCAGTGTTTGTGTACCTTTGGATTGGGCTGTTGGCTTCAGTGATGGACTACAATTAAAGCATGCATTTGGATTACGGGAATTGAAACTCACTTTATTTGGGACTGCCCTTTAGCTGTCTGAAAACTTATTGTGCAGAATGCGGCAACCAGGATGTTTTATCCTGCCTGTTGGACTGAGCACATGAATGCCAGTCCTCTGTGATCTGTACAGCTTCCAGCTTGTTCCAGGTGCTGAATATAAATAAAATCTACGAAGCTGTACAAGATTTGGTATAAGTACCTGAAGGACTATTTTTCCTCACTAGTCCAGTTCCTTACCAGCGCACTTACCATATCAAATCAAAAGAATTCAAACGAAAGCCCTCTCAACTGGATTCGACAGTACTAGGTGTGCATATTGCCAGGATGAAACCCCGGGAAACTCCGAGTACCAGAAGTGGGCCATTTACAAGATGCCATTCTGAGAATAGGCCAAAATGCATTGAAAAGTCCTATACGTAAACTGCGCCAGTCCCAAGCTCGGACACAGTCCAACCACAGGTATGACTGCAGTTTTTCTCAGAGCTGGGTGTGCACATTGCAGGAAAGACAGTCCGGGAACTTTGGAGTACCCGGGGTGGGCCATTTCCACCAGGTCCCAATCTGTAAATGGGCCAAAATGCATGCAAAATCCTAAAACCTCAGACTGGAACCTGGTTCCCGGACTGCCTTTCCTGCAACCTTTTACCCCAAAATATATTTAGATACGCCAACTCCCCCCCCCCCGCCAGAACAAAAGAAAAAAAATACATATTGGAACCCATTGCTTTTTATTTGATTAATTAATGAGCTTAATTAATGCTATGTAAATATGAAGTTGTAAAGGGAGGAGCAAAACAAACAAAACAAAACGGAGCCAGCCAGCCAGCGACGGAACCGGAACGGGGGTAATGGATGGTCGCACTGCCAAGACACAGCCGGGCATGCATATAGATTCATATGCATGCCCGGCTGTGTCTCGGCAGCGCGACCGTCCATTACCCCCAGGAATTTCATTTTTACCCCATTTGGGGTAATTTACCCCTGTTCCCTGACCACTGTTTTATATCATGGTAAGCCATCTTGATGATCCCTTAAATGGGGTACAAAGGTAGCCTTATGAATATGGTAATCAGTCAAAAAGATTGTAAAACTGCTTGCATGCTAAAGAAAAAACCTTCTGTAAAAGTGGTGTGATTCTGCAGATGTTTTGGCCTAAGGTAGTTAGGGACAATAGTCGAATAAGGGACAATAGTCGGGACAATAAGGGACAATAAGGGACAATAGTCGAATTGAGGGTGCAGCTTCTGTTCTTGCTTACTCCATGCTATTAAAAGCTGCCTCTTATAGCTAAAACTCACATTTGCTATCTAGGATACTGCATGGTGGCAGCTGCTGTATTACTGCTACTATAACAGTCCTTAGAGGTGAATAACTTGGGCTGATGCACACAGAACCTTTTGCTAAATTGTGGTAAAGAAACTCAGAATTTTGGACAATAATAAACAATATCCAAATGTGTTGTGTTGTATTGTGTTATGTTGATACAGCAGCTTTATTGTGCAGGTTGTTGGGAACGATAGCAAATGGGCCTCAGAATGACCATTCAGGTAAAACCCAAATGTTAGGTTTTAAAGCATTATGAGGCTCAGGGAAGCCCCATAGAAGCCCCTGGAGCTGTGTTCTGTTCACCTTCAGAGGTTTCAGGTTGGGCCAAATTTGGCACAGTGCAGGTCAGGGGACCCAGGTAGAGCCAAATCCACAGCTATAAAATCAGATAATTTAGCTCAAGGGTTTCCAAACCTTGCAGTACAAGGGCCATATTGTATGTTTTACACATTTTTGCGGGCCAAACATCAGTTTTGCAAATGAATGATTAAGTTTTACTAGAATCTCTATGTAATCAGCATGATGATTTAGAACAAAAGAAAAATGTGACAGTTACAAAGAAACAATGCCATGATTAAACTGAGAAATGATATTATATATAATGAGTTAAAATGTAACTAACATTAGCAAATGCTTGGGCAACAAAAGTTGCTGTGGGCCAGACAAATCTTGTGGCGGGCTGGATAATCATCCCACAGATTATTATTTGCAGCTGCCCAAGTTACTGTCCAATTAGTGGTCAGGTATGCTCTGCTCCCTAGAGTTTACTGTGCTTGAGTTAACAATATCTTTCTCTGGAGTAATGATGTTCAACTGTTATGCGGTAAGCTAAAGAACAGATCACTGCAGGGCAAGCAGTTTCATGGAGTATGTTCCAAGTACAACCCTACTTCTGATGTGGGAAAAGTGTTCCTTTCTCAAGGCTAAAGCAGCATCTCCTCTCTTCCTGTGGGTTGGATTGTTCAGAGTCCTTAAGGTCTAGTTGTCTGTTGGCAAACTTCTGATCAATAATTTCCTTTGAAAGTTATTTTTGAGAAGCATCCGCTTGTCCTTGTCATTTCATATTAAATTATTTCTAGTGGTTCCCAATAGTTGTTGCATGGGGACCCTCTTTTTAGTTATGACAACTTGTTGGGATCCTACTAAGAGCCAGAAGTGATGCCATTAAGCAGGAAACAGGAAGTGAAAGCATTGTGATGGCAGGACAAGAAGCAGTATTAAACAGAAAATGAAGTCATTGTTTTTAATAAATCACACTCTTTGAAAGTCGAAAGAACTCCAAATCTATCTCAGAATGTTTTGGATGCTTTTTCTCTGACATTTGAATTCTGAGTTCAGCGATTGATTCAGCACTGAGAACAACATTGCACAGAAAGCGTTGTGACATTGCTGTTTAAGAACAACCATTAACTTTCAGGCTCTCATTGTGTTCTTTCTTTCTCAACTCATGTTCTCACCGTGTTCTTAAACTCCGCCTTTCGATACGGCGACAGACGATTATTCAAAAGAGGCTTTCACTATGGTGAATCTAAACTATTCATGACCTCCTGAAAATTTGCTCATGACCCTCTTGGGGGTCCTGACTCCCAGGTAGGGAACCACTGGGTTAGGACTTAAGGTCACTGTTTCCAGTCTTTTCTGGCCAGCAGATCCTCAAGACTTGACCACTGTATTGCACTGTATGTGGGGCTGCCTTTAAAGATTGTCCAGGACCTGCAGGTAGTGCAAAATGCTATAGCCCTGGATGGTTTCAGGAGCTCAGTGATTTGATTGTTGCTTCAGTAGCTGTACTTGCTGCTGATTAATTTCCCGGCACAATTTCCATGATGCTGATTTTGGCCATTAAAACCCTTTATGGCTTGGGACCAGGATGTCCAAGTAACTTCCTTCTCTGAGGGATCCCTTCTTGAAGTGTCACTCCTGAGGCCAGATTGTTGCTGATAACGGGCAAGGCATTTTCTGTACTGACAGCAATATTATTTAACTCCCTCCTAGCTGAATTGAGAATTGTCCTTCATGGAGGCCTTCTAGCAGCAGCTTGAAAACTTTTCTTTTTCAGATGGCTTTCTCACCTGGAATTGATTTGATATTACTGTTTACTGAATTTTAGATGTTTTTATTACTACTTTATTACCCCAGTATCTGTTCACACCATATCCTCAGTTTCAATTATCTGTGGATATGCCTCCCCATTACCTTCCCTTTGTTCTTAATAGTAAGAGTTTTTTCTTTCACAGTTGCAAAATGGAACGTGAGGATCAGGCAAGCAGAAGGGGAGAGAGAGACTGACTGCCAAAATGTCAACAGGAAGCTGCTTTCTGTTACCATTCTGGCAGTCCTTCAATCATGCCTTTTGCTTGCCTGATGTCGCATTCCGTTTTGCAACTACAAATGCTTTTTAACATCAGATAGGCAGGAACCTTTGTTTATACAAAGCTTCTTGTTTATCAGATCACTAAAAAGCCTGGTGCTTAGCTGTAGCTATATAAACAGAAATCAGTGGTTGTAGAAGATTCTATTTGGTAATTGTTTTGGGCCTGTAAGAGTGGTCTTGTTAGCAATAGGTCTCAGTTGGGTTGCTGGTGGTCCTCCACCTGTGCTATAAAAAGCATAATGTGTGCTTTGCTGGACCTGTAAAAGTAGCAAACTGAGCCTGTTCTCAACTGGACAGTCCCAAGTGCTTGCTATGAACTTCTAGGAGGATGACTAAGAGACGGTTGCAAGAAATGGCTAATGGGAAGTGAGGTGGTTCCTGTGTGCTCTTTCCTTGTTTCGCTGTTGTGTGGGATGCACCAGTGCAACTCACTGTGTTTCTCCTTAGTCCAGTGCTTCCCAAACCCCTACAGGGGAGTTGAGAGCCCTGTAAGTGTGTGCAGGGGTGGGGCTATGGCAGCAATGCAATTCCCAATATAGTGTTGTTGCTAGAGGGGAAGGATTTTTACAACTTATCTCTGCTAGTGCCAGCCTCCAGGGCATTCAGGGAGCCCTGTAGATGCCTCTGCAGGGTCCCCCAAGCCTCAGGAACAGTAAAAAAAAGAAAAAACTATTGAAAACGTAATTGTGAAACAGGAAGTGGCTTATGATTTATTTGTACTTCTCCTGGGGCACCCCCCGCCCCAAAGGCTGGAACTGGCAGAGGTACACCCAAATTAAATGTCATGTTTTCTTAATTTCTCTAGTAATTGAAGTGCTATATGTGAACCCAGTTTCTGCCTTTTTTCTAGCCTGAAAGTCCCTAACTGTGCATATTGCTCTCCAGTTTTGGGTACTCTGGAATGATTGTAGAGGTTTGGGGGAACAGTCCTTGTTCTCCATTCCTACGGTCGGGCGGTCTCGGGACCCTGACTATTAATAATTAGTTCTAGGTATCTTTGTCTAGTGGGTCACAATAAAAGTGTCATTTTTTAAAAGTGGGTTCTGGTTTTGAAATGCTTGGGGAGCGCTGAACTAGAGCATGGTTCAAACTCTTGTTTTCATTATTTTTCTAAAGCATCATCCAAAACTGATATGTAGTACAGGTTGTGCCTCGTTATCCACTGATTCTGTATCTCACCACTGATACTGGGTCGACGTTTAAATACCTTGTAACAAGGGAAAAAGGTGCCAAAATCTCATTTCCTACCTTCGTGCTGTTAAATAGCATCAAACACAAGCTTCTTGGGGTTAAAGATAGCTTTAAAGACCCACTTCTGGTTTCTTGCTCCTCCATTGTCACACCAGATGAGAAGTGGGTCTTTAAAGCTGTTTTTCCACTGATTTGGTATCAGGGGTTCTGGAACAGAATCCCAGTGAATAATGAGGCACAACTGTAAACTATGAAGCAATAAAGCCTAGCTTAAATTTCAAATTCTGGGTTGCTTCATTTTTGGAAGTGTTTGTTAGTTGTCTGCCAGTCTAGAAGATGCTATAATCTGCATTGAATTGGTGTGTTACTTACCTATAAATTTATATTCTGTCTTTTGATCCCACTTACCTGGGAGCGGCTTACCTGGGCGGCCCCATGGCATCGGTGGGCTGGTGCTGCTCCCTGGGCCAGCTCAGCACCCTTTTGGCTGGCACAGATGTGCCTTACAGCCTGTTTGCAACACTGCTGGGCCAACTGAAGCGACTTGTGTTGGCCCAGTGCCACTCTAGGATTGCACTGTAAATTTCTGTTATAAGAAAATTATTGATGAGAGCGAATAGTACATCTTTGTTTGATGTTGGCAAGATTTTATTTGTAAGTTCTATGTGTTCAGTCAAGTGTGTTACAAAAAGGATTCAGAATAGAATTTCAAGGGTAATGGAGGAATGAGGAAATACCATGGAATATTTTTAGCCTTGAAAAAATCACAGTGATGTTGATATGTCCACAGTTAGTACTTTCCAATTTCTGGACTACTGCCAAATCGGCTTTTGACCCGAATGTGATGCTGACTGCTCTGGTCTTGGCAGCCAGTTTTTGCTTAGGCATCTGTTTCATTGAATGATTTTTCTGCTCCCTTTCTTCCACTCAACAGTAAATGTTGATAGGGTATTGTGTAGACAAATTATAATATAATCATAGTATGAAAAGAGCTTGAAAAAAAAGCCTCATTTTGAATGTATGTTTAAGCTCTTGATGGTAGCCTCTTGATTGTGCTTAATCTTTCTCAACTAATAGTTTCTGGATGGTTTAGTCTGTCAACAGCAAAAACCAGCAGCATCTTGTGGCTCTTAAAATACCAATTTATTGTAGTATTTACTGCTATCACATTTGTTGTCTCATAAGCTTTTATAGACATAAAAATTGTTACAGTAATTTAGGGCCCAATCCTGAAGACCCTTATCACTGATGGCACACTCATACCGCTGGTGAAAATGTTGCGAACATGCCGTAAAGCATGTCCACGATACGTGTACGCCTGTGCTGGGGCAGCGCTCATTCAGCGCCAGACCCCAGTGGGAGCGGCTGGTCAGCCGGCGCTCCAGCCAACACTGGCAGCTGATAAGCCTGTTTGGGCGGGAGGGGAGGGGCCAGTCACAAGGGGTTGGCTTTCACTGCTGGATCTTATCCCTGGCGGTGGCTCAGACAGTCCTACATGGGGCTGCTCGATTCACCGCTGGCAAAATAGCCAGTGACGAGCCAAAGAGCCCCATTGCATGTGACAGGGCTTTCCCCAGGGGAAGGGGACATCTCCCGGGGAGACTCTAGCAGCTACCTCACTGCCGCTGGATGCAGCAGTAGCTTTTTGGGTACCATTGCTCCCTCAGCAGTTCAGGATTGGGCTGTTTCAATAAATGTGCCAGAAGACTCTGCTGTGTTGTTCCTGTGTTTTCTTCTTCCAAGCATTTAAACTGGATTTAGAAAGTCTTCTTTGGAAGCACTGTGTTATATTGAGAAGCTTTTTACCAAGGAATGGTAGGTGTGAATCCATAGCCAAGTGGGAAAGTCTATTTGATTCTTTATGCATGATTACGTTAAGAGAGGAAGGAAAGCAAGTGGTCTGTGGTTATGAGCATCCTTATTCTGCTTTACTTGCCTGGAGGGAATTAGGTGTTCCATACAAACTGAGCAGCTCACATGCTAGAAATATCCACTTCTGCCTTGAACATAAGAGCCTTGCTGAATTAAATAGAGCAGTGTTTCCTATACTGTGGGTGGGACCCACTAGTGGGTTGAGACCTGATTCTTGGTGCGTCATGAAACTGACGAGTTGATGGCTGACTGGAAAAATGCATCAAGCCCTATGGAAAGTGAAACCTAATGCCAGGTGTACATTTACTCACCAATGAATCGGTCCACTTCGAAGAGCAGGCCTAGAGGAACTGCCCTTACCAACAGAATGTTCCTGATCTGTTGAACACAGGCCCCCCAAAAACCCTCAAAGGAGCCCCCCCCCAGCTGTCAAGGAAAATGTATTGAGCCCTACAGAAAGTGAAACTGAGCCACATGTTATGTTTACTCATGAATAGGCAGCCGTGCTTTGGATCCTAATAAAGGCCAGGCAAAGTTGAACGCAAGGCCACTGGAATGGTCCTGATGAACTTCAACAAGGTGCCTCCCACCATAATAAAAAAGGATAAAAACAGCGGCTTGAATGGTTGGTAAAATGAAACTTTAAAAAAATCTCATAAAGCTAGGTGGTCTCTGATAGTGTCATTTTAAAAAGTGGATTTAGCTTTTGATAAATTTGTAGCGCATCAGTTGCACTTTTTACTTCCTGTCAAAACTAGCAGCCATCACCATATGTGGCACTATATTCCATCTTCTTGGTTTATGAGTCACAATTGAGAGGACTTTTAAAATTGCATAAATAACAGTTGCTGCCATCAAAACAGGCAGTTGTATACCAATTCCACTGCATTAATGGAGAGAACTTTGTGGTTATGCTGATGCCAAATTCTAAGACCTTTGGGATCTTTCTGTAATTGCATTATATATCTAACTGTCTTCTACTTTTCAGCTTCCAAGGTCATAGGATGAATTATCCCCCAAAAATGCATTACTGGGTTCCCATTGCGGTACAATATTTTAACAATAGAGTGGTTTCTCTGGGACGGATTATCATATCAGAGGTCCACTTGTGTGTTTAAAGGATGAGAATTTATTACCCATAGGTAGTTTCTTTTGCCCCTTTTCACAAGGGAAGTACTTTTATAATAGGGTTTTAATGCTGACAATATGAATGTATATTTTAGGGACTAGAAATGTTTATGGATTGGTAAGTGCTCTGGGAACTTCTCTAAGAAGCATTGACTATTTATAACTGCACTGTTGCTCATCTGCCCATGTCATTTCAAAAATGTAGGAAATACCTGAAGGCTGAGAAGTGGTCTAACGACATGCAAATACTTGTTTTTCCAGACGTCACATAGCAGAACGTCAGTGGGCAATGGAGAGAGCAGCCATTATCTGTCGGTGGACGTGGCTGCAGGCTCAAGTTTCTGACTTGGAATATCGCATAAGGCAGCAGACGGATGTTTATAAGCAGCTTCGTGCCAACAAGGTAGGGCAACTTTGTTCCTTTGAGCAATATCTCTTCCATTTTCTTTGACATTCTAGGCCAGTGTTTCTCAAACTGTGGATTAGGACCCGTCAGTGGGTTGCAAGCTGATTTTTAGCGGGTAGCAAAAAAGTTCTTGAAATACTAAAAAACAACAACACTTGCTCCGTTTGCAAAAGAAAATAGTTAGCTGGGATGAGGTAATCTTCCCATCCCTAAATTAAAATTTCACATTTTCCAATTTTGAAATGAAATCAGTGGGAGGTTTCCCTTGCTGGGCTTAGCCGTGGTAATGACTTTCTCAGGAGTGGGCATCTGTCTCTTCTGTCTCTTTCTTCTCTCTTCCTAGATACCCTGTTCCACTGGTGGTCTTTTCCTCCCAGTATGCTCCCCTTTCCCCCTGCTTGCAGCTGGGAGAAGCAAGAATTGAAGTTGTACTTGTTTTGCATCAGAATATGTTTCCCTGTATAACTGTCCATTGTTTGCTGATTGTTTAGATAGAACATCTAACTTATACCCATCACTGGTTGCATGTGAGATTTTTCTTTTTGCCATTACATCACTAAAACATTAAAATCCTGTAAGCCGAAAATGTGCCTGGCTCCTAGATCCAATTGAGCCATGCAAAACCCTCTGTGGGGCTTGAAATGGATCGGCTTTGTTGCTCCCCTTTCTGGGCTTTTTAATTAAAAAGATGTTGCCTTCAGATCCAGATTGCACTGGAGTGGTTTGATATCCAGATCACTGAGAGAAGCTTGTGCTTTCTCAGAAAATAATAGTTCTGTATAGTAATTTGTGGGAAACCTATCATGGGGCAAGATCATAGCTCCATTGTAGCACATGTGCTTTGCCTGCAGAAAGATAGTAGGTTGAGCATCCACGATAGGCAAAAAGAAATTCCTGCCGATACCATGGAGATCGGCTAATCTGACTCAATCATACCTGTACTGACCTAGCTGAACTAATGGTCTGACTCGGTAGAAAGAAGCTTTCTGTGTGGCCCACTGATATGCAGCACCAGCTTTCCTTGACTTAGCACTTTGGATTGAGCCCGGAAACACTGACAGCCAGTGTAGTTGCTGAAGCAATAGCCCGACTGAGTTGAACTGGCAGGCCCCAGCAACCACATGGCCATGTTCTTCACTAATTGCAGTTTCTGGACTGTCTTCTGAGGCAGCCATACCAAGAGCACATTGCAGATCTATAACTATTCCCCAAATGCAGTCACACACCATGGTAGTATCTAGACTAATATATGAAAAATTCACATTGAAATAAAAGGGGATTAACCTGAAATTGGCTCATGACCTACTTAGTGAGTCATGGCTCACAGTTTGAGAAACACTGTTCTAGCACATTGAGTCTAGGTTCTTGCTGTTTGGAATGCTTTGGAAAAAGAAGCAAAGCAAAAGAAACAAAGGGTAGGATTTCAACCACAGAACTCCAGGCTTACAGTTCTGTCTCTTACCCACTATGTTACAGCAGTGTTTTGGTTAATTAAAAGTTGTATAAACTGAAGAACAGCTCTTTATCTTAGGGCCATAGTTAAGAATTGAGTGCAACTAAAGAGTCAACTGCCATTCTTTTAATAGGTATCCAATGATATCTGTGGGAGATACATTCCTGCTGCTATTGCAGTTACCCCAAACCATGAATGGTGGCAAACCCTACTCAAATTCTCCCCCCTTCCCTGGGCTCATGAATCATCTCTTTGTTTGCAAACATATTGCAAATGGAATCTTTCTTTCAGGCAAGCCACTCCCTCTCAGTCTCACTCCTTGGCTGCAGTGTGGGGGAATAGTACACACCTCACTTTTCAGAGTTAACATAAATACCATACATGTTATGATTGCATATTCAATGTGCTATATACTTGCAAAGTATTTTTATTAAAGAATTTTTGTCTTTTAGAATAACAGGCAGTGATTCAAAGTGCTCTTCTTGCTTCCCTTCCCATTGCAGCCCATTACTTTGCTTGAGAAGCCTAAAGGCCAAGAGAGCCTTTGAAGTAGGGTTTAATGCGATATGAAGGGATGCAGCTAGAAGTGAAAATTGGCAGCCAGCCTGCCAGCAACCCCTTGCACATAGAATAACATTTGCTCATATGCTGGGTTGTAGTGGGGAGGGATTTTGTTCCTGGTCACAGGTTATACTTAAGTCACTGTTTGCACTTAAAAATACATCATGTAACTCATGTTTTGCAACAGGAAAATCTGTCGCATGTATGTAAGTTATGCATATTTAAGTTTTTACAGATATGCTTTGTTGGGCTGGAATTTCTCACTCATTCTGAGGCGCATAGCAGAGAACTTCCTATAAGGCAGTTGCCACTCCTAGCAGATAAAAGTACAGGATCTTAGTTGACCCCACACATTTACCAATTTATTAAGCTTTTTATTTTCCCCCCTCAGTTAAGATGTGCCAATTCCTCTTTTTTTGCAGCTTTTTGTTTGAAAATAAAACTCAAGTGCTAATAACTGAGGATTTTGCTTTTTTCTTCCCAGTTAAGGAACATTGCCAACAATTAAAAATGCATTCATGAATGAACTGTTTTGCTTTCCAGTACAGAAACACAAAAGATATGAGTCGAATAATTCCTGCCCCACCCCGTCTTAAAAAAGTGCACACGCACGCACGCGCGCACGCACACACACACACAGAGAGGTTATAAATAAAAATTGAATGAATTCTAAACAATTTCTAATCATGTTTCAGATTCCCTTTGACTCACCAACTGGGGGTGGAGAGTGGGCAGGTGCTTGTCCTACATTCTGGGCAAGAACTGGAGAGAGGAAAGAAAGGAAGGCGCAAACAATGGAGTCCTCTGAAGCAAGGAAATTAGCAAGCATGTTGCACACATGAATGAACATATTGATATGTTTTCGGAAAGTAGGCCCATGTTGTAAGGGGGCTAATGTGCTGAGAAGCATATGAATTTTGTCTTGCCTCCCTGTAAGTTTTGAAACCTGCATGGCACAATTGCTTTATGCTCATGCAAAATCACATTTATGCACTTGTGCTGTCCACTGTGGCCAGTGTGTGAGGGTGGGTGCCTCAACCATCAATGCCAGCAGTGCTGGTAGGCTACTGCACTAACTCAAGTGGGGTGTTGACCTAGGATTGTGGATGAATGTCCGCTACTTCAACTTTGTCATCTACTGAAGCCAGATGATGTCACTATAGTGGAATGCCTACATCCTATGAAGAGATGGAATGTTGGAGCTCAGGAGGACGTATCAATTAGCATGTGGGTAGGGAGAGTAAGATGGGACTATATAGTGTGGGCAGGGAACATGGGAATAGAATGTTTTCTGCCCCTCCCCTTAATCTTCTGCCTAAGGCAGCTACCATACTACCTCATTAGAGGGCTGGCAAGTTACAAGCCTTTGTAGTCCAGTAAGAGCTCCATCAGTTTACTAAAATACTTAGGGCCCAGTATAAACAATTAAAACATAAATATCAAAATATTGAAAACAAAGATCAACTAAGAGTTCCCCCACCCCAAGAAATAGTTAGAGACTGCAGCATTTCAAACACCAGGCAATGTTAAAGCAGGCCTTCTTGTGTTGAAAGAAAAAAACTTTGGATGGGATTTCTAATGCTTGATTAGCATATTTCATCTCTGCAAAGGCTGTCTGGTTTCCTTTTTTCATTTTGTATTAGTCACAGACTGCCATATATGGGTAGGAGGAGGGTTAGAATAGTCTCATCAGCCCTTCCTTTTCACTGTAGCAGTTGAACCTCTCCCACAAAAATCATGGGCAGGAGAAGCTTCCAAATCCTGATTCCTGCTGGTGGCTCTCAGATATGCTTTGATTCACTTGAATAATGTGCTCTTTATTCCTTAGGGCCCAGTTGTCCTGGGTGAGCTCCAACATGAGGATGTGCCGAAGCAGAGTCGATTGGGCTCCACAGCAACCGTAAATCCTAGGAAAAATAAAGTGCTACCATCCTCCTCTCACCTGAAAGTGACTACAAGAGACGGGCAGTGTGACTTGTCTCCCCGCATCCCTTCCTTCTTCCTGCAGAATGCAGAAAAACAGGTCAGTATGTACAGGGAAAGAGGACAGTCATGTTGCAATCAGGACTAGTAATGCAGAAATACATTTTTTTTAAGTATGTAATGCCTTGTTCTTTTAAAAGCCACATTATGTCGGATCAGGGCTAGAAAAAAAACTGTGTACCTGGTTGGTGGGTGCCTTGACATTTTAGTGCTGGTCTAAAGAGCTGTGAGTGCACAGGGTTAGTGCCTAATGATATACTGGTGCTGGCTTGGAAAGCAGAACTCGTATGCCTCTGCCCTGTGTTAGATTGATGAAAAATCCTGGTACAAACTGTGTTCATAAACAGCTGGTGTTTGTTCTGTCTAGTCTTTTTGCCAGCTTTTGTTTCAGTGTTTTAAATAGAAATAAAATATAAAGACTCAATCTTATGCATGGGTTTTGTCACCGGAACTAGTGTTCTGATAGCGGAGCATGCTTTACAGTGTCACAAACATTGATACAGAAGTGTGTGTAGCTATGTGCTTCTGGACCGTAGACACCAAGGAGGACCCTGCATGGGTTGGTGGAAAGAGGAGAAGCCCCACTGACATAGGTAAGGTCGCAAGCTGGACAGAGTGGGGGTGGGGTGGGATGTCTCCTGGTACAAGTCACTTATGCCGGATGCAGTTATCTCTGGAACCTCCCAACACACACACCCTTTATCATCTTGGACTTGCATCAGCTATAGAGCTGATGCAGGTCTGAGGAGACTCATTGGTAATCGAGGGGCTTAGTTAGGGAAAATATTTGCCTTTACCTTTTCAACGTCCCTGGTTGCCCCCGCATCACAGTATGTAGTGCAGTCTGTTTTGGCTGCATGCTATGGTGGAGAAAAGGTAGGATTGGACTGTTAATAATTATCTGCCTATTACTTACAGTGACAAAAGCTTACCTTAACAGCTTGAGGTGGGGCTTCTCCTTTGATTTTTTGTGGGCCAGTTAGAGGGCTTTAGGAGCAGTACAAAGATGATTCCTCTGAGCAGAGGGTGACCAGGATGCCACTCTGCCTTTTGAGCAGTGCAAGAGGAGGAGCTGATGCTTTGCGACCAGTCTTGAGAGGTGGCTAGCCCCTTGAGTGCTTGTTCAGCTTGCTGTGCCTTATTTAGAGGGAAAGGCCAGAGATGGGAAGGAGCAACTGATGGCTGAGAGTTGAATGAAGCTTGAAGTAGTCTGCTGGGAGAATGCAGCAAATGGGCGAAGGGCAACTCATTCCCTCTCTTATCAAAGGCCCAGGGGAACAAAGCCTTATGCTTTTGAGTAGGCGGCTGTCGAGTTGTGGCACAGTGCATTGTAAGGTTCCCAGTGAATTCTGCCTTTTGGCTTTTTCGCCTTGTTTTTTGGGAAGAGATGTTGTATGTGGTTTGCCAATGGAGCTAGCAGACCTCCCGTGACTGTTAATCTTCAGGCTGTTTAGGTTGTTTATCATAATATGGGGTGGCCCAATTGCGGCTAGCAAGCCACATGTGATTCTTTGATATGTAATGTGCGGCTCCCAGAAATATGTTGGCTGTTCTCCTTTTTGCATCAGAATTAATGTAAAAGATATCTAAGAAATTTTCAAGCTTTATATTTATTTGCCAGGCATAAACTGAGAGTCCACTGGATTAAAATAAATGTTTAATCTTCATGGTGAGTGAATATATTGAGTATGCTTTTATTTTAAAAAATTATATCCCGCCTTTTTCCCCACTGAAGGGGATTCGGTCAGTCCTATTCATATGCAAACTTGCTTTGCGAATTCACTTAACTGTGAGAATTGCCACTCACTTCCTTATCTGTGAGTGAGTGTCCCATGTACAGGGACCTTCCGAAGGCTGCTGGAACCTTCAGGATAGCATGTGTGACCAGCACCAACCTTTTTAAAATGGCTGGCAGAAGCCACCTGCAATGTTTACAGGATCCATGCTGAAGATCCCCGCAGCCTCTAGAACAGGGGTCAGGGAACTTTTTTTACCTTTTACCCCAGAATATATTTAGATACGCCGACGTTACCCGCCCCCCCCCCAGAACAAAAGAAAAAAAATACATATTGGAACCCATTGCTTTTTATTTGATTAATTAATGAGCTTAATTAATGCTATGTAAATATGAAGTTGTAAAGGGTTTGGGAGAGTTAGGCAAGTTCTTTAAATATTTTTAAATCTTACTCTTATTGTAAATATCTAACCTGCTTAGTTAGATTTGATTTTGTCATATGGGGTGTTAAAATGTTCTTGCTTGATGACATCACTTTCTTTGGGCCCCGGGTGATAAAAAGTTTGAGAGCCATTGTACTGGATTAAAGAAAAACACTTTTAAGGTCAGAAAGTAAGATAAAGGAGCAGCCTCCAAAGACTTATTTCAGAATTTAAAAGATTTGTTTGCAACTCTGGATCAAACCAAAAAATGATAGCAGTAGCCATTTTTTAATGTAGATATCTGTTTCATGCACTTGTCAAACAGGGAATACCTCATTTTTACATCACAAGGAGTGTGCATGTAGGTAAGGAGATTCAGCTCGCCTCATACAGACATCTCTTAATGTAAAAAATTAGATCCTCTCCACTTTAAATATTAACAGGATGAATGGAAGCAAAACAAATACATCTGTTACCCGATTAGTTTGACCCTCCCCTCCCCACTTCACAGAAACATAGCTGAGGAGAAGGCAAGGGCCATTACTAATGTGCGCTAATACAAAGGGGGCTATGCAACTTAGTAGCACAGTATCTGCTTTTCCATTCTGGAGAAGGCAAATAGTACTAATACAGAAACGCAGCAAGCGTTCCTACATTTTGTCTCCTGCAGCTCGCTTTCCCTCTCGCCTCGCCTCACGCTGTATGCTTGCCTGGCGCCTCTCTTTGGTGTCCTGCGCATGCGCACATGCCCCACACACCCCACGACATGCTGAGCCCCAGTCCGGATCGGAGAATCGTTGCACCGGGCTACAAGTTGAGGGGGAGGACGACAGTCTGGTGTTGGCTCAGACTGTTACTCTGCAGCCAGTCGCGTTTCCCCCAGCCTGCACGCTCCTTACGTTCAGTGGCCAGGCGGCGTCTGTCAACTTCTGTTTGCTCAGAAGTAAGTCAGATTGAATTCAATGTGCTTTACTCCTGGGGCAGTGTGTGCATTGGACTGCAGTTTTAATTAAGATGGGGTGCAATTCTATTAATACTTACCCGGGAGTAAGTGCCATTTACTATAATGGGACTTACTTCTGAGTAGACATTCATAGACTTGCACTCTTAGGCAATCAATTTTTTTAAAAACCTCCGTTCCAATCAGCCCCTTCCCTAGCAACAGCACTCAGTCTTAGGACACACCTTCCATCACACACGGACACTTTGAGACATTAAAGAAGCACCGCATCTGGCCTTGGGCAGCGATCGAAATGATGGGGCTGCGTGTTCTGCAAGAAGCCTGAGCGAGGGGTGTGCAGTTCCCCCCGGCAGGGCAACAGGGAGGGGAAGACGCGTGCCTTCCCTCGCCTCTGACGTCCTGCCGGGAGGAACCATGCTTCCCTCGCTGGACAGCGAGGGGTGTGCAGTTCCCCCCGGCAGGGCAACGGGGGGAAGACGCGTGCCCTGGCAGGGCAATGGAGGCGGGGGTGGGGGAAAGCCTTCCCTCACCTCCGATGCCCAGCTGTCCCTGGCTTGCCTCTTCACTGCCACTCTGCTCCACTGCTGCTCAGGTTCAATGCGCCGCCGCTCTGCCACTCTCCTCGCTGCGTCCATGTGCTCTAAACTGCCATGGTGTGAAAAGCAGAGCAGGCGCAGAGCAGTCTGGGGCACATTTTGCAGGCCAGCGAAAGTGGGTGGAGCAAAACAAACAAAACAAAACGGAGCCAACCAGCCAGCGACGGAACCGGAACGGGGGTAATGGACGGTCGCGCTGCCAAGACACAGCTGGACATGCATATAGATTCATATGCATGCCCGGATGTGTCTCGGCAGCGTGGCCGTCCATTACCCCCAGGAATTTCATTTTTACCCCATTTGGGGTAATTTACCCCTGTTCCCAGACCACTGCTCTAGAAGATCTCTGTAGCATTTGGAGATCTTTTGGCACTTCCTGCTGCCCTCTGCTGCCTTCCTGAGGGTCTCTGCTGGATTCTTCTGATGGCAGAAGGTATCTGTGAATTTGCTATCTGCGAGGATTTCCAGGAACCTAATCCTAGCGGATAATAAGGACTGACTACACTTCTTAAATATTGCAGCTCTTGCACGTCTCTCTTGCGGCTATCAAACATCTGAAGTTTATTGTATGTGGCTCCTCCTTTTAGCAAGTTTGGCCAGCCCTGTCATAATAGAAGGAAGCTCTGTCATAAGTGTATTCTGGAGAAAGAGTAAGAAACATCTTCTAAGATGTTTTCCTTAAGGGCATCTGTTTAAGATATTACACCCTAATTAATTGTGATGTTCAAAAAGGGTAATGCTTCCTTCCCTTCACTTTTGTAAAAAATCTATTCGAATTTTGCAAAGCGAGGAAAAGGAACTGCAGCTGTAAGTAACCTGGCAAAGGTCAACTGATAGATCTGTGGCAGAGCTTGAATTACTGTATATACTCAAGTATAAGTTGAAAAAATTATGCCTTAATTTGCCCAGAAAATCTGGTCAGCTTATACATGGGTTAATATGAGTCACATGGTGGGCAGAACAAGGGCCCAGACCTTGCAGGCAGAAAGGCAGGCCACAGAACAGGCCTGTAAACCCCCACCCCAGCCTACATGTTGCTTTTAGAGTGCTTCTTTGTCCTATATTGCCAGGAAAGACTACTCCAAGCAGGCCTTTGGGGGAGGCTACAAATGGGGGCTGCTGAATACATCCCAAAGGCCCTGCATTGCCAGAGCTGGTAAGGTTCTTCAGTTTCAAACAGGAGCTCCTTCGATTCGGGGTGGGTGGGATTGGGCTGAGAAGGAAGTGGAGGGAAAATAGGACACTGCCTGCAAGAGTGGGAGGACTGGCATTGTTTACTTGCTAGTGAGAAGGCTTGCTTAGTGCTTTTTACTTAGTTCAGGCAGCCAGCACAGTAGACAAAGCAGGGAGGGAAGGGCTAGCCTCCTATCCCAGCACCTCATATTCTCCTGCATATTCATATAATAAGAACATAAGAAGAGCCCTGCTGGATCAGGCCAAAGGCCCATCTAGTCCAGCTTCCTATATCTCACAGCGGCCCCACCAGGTACCCCAGGGAGGCATGAGACAACAAGATGCTTGGATCCTGTTGCCACTCCCTTGCACCTGGTACTCTGAAGTAGCCCACCACCAATGTAAGGAGGTTGCACAATCCATCATTGCCTATAGCCCACGAAGCACTGTATAGTATTTCTGGAATATAGCTGGAAGCGCTTTGAAAAATCTTTCCAGCAGGCAAAGCAGGGAGGGGGGAGAGCTAATATCAACTAATCTTCTGCCCACCATTTATTGTGAGTAAAAAATCAGACTCTGAAGGACTTCCAGACGACATTTAGAGCCCCTTTAAACATCTCTTAGGTTATAGCAACAAGAAAGGCACTTCCTGGCTCACAGGCTTGTTTTAGTATTCTGTGTAAAATGAAAATGCACCTTATAATTATACTTCCTTATTACTTTTCCGTAAATAGACTGTACAGTTTTTAGGTAACAATTGCTGGTAGGTCATTTGTCAGGATCTGGCACCTGGTAAAATCAGACAAAATTATCTAATTCAAAGAATTGTATATACCCTTGACTTTTCCACAGGTCATAGCAAATTTCATGATCTTTGGCTTAAAACACCTTCCTTATCCCTGAGATCAACTTATTCATGACTAAATGCAGTAGAACCCCCGGACAGCAACTTCAAATAAGCCACCCTGTCACTGCTGTATGAGTCTTCTGGAGAGCAGATGAAGCTTCTCTCATTCCTCTTGAGCACATGACTTCCAGGAGATAGCCTTTATTTTGCTCTTCTGAATGTCTCTTGACACCTCTGAACTTCCACAGTGTGTTCTTCATTCTTCTGGACTTTCCAACTGTGACATGCCCAGTGAACCAGCAGTGTTGGGGATCTAATGACTACCTTTCCTACTCTTGCTCCACCAGCTCCCAGTTCTTTCCAAGGTCTTATCTCCCATTCATCCTGCTACAACTTCCACCCAAAGTACTCCATACCTAATGGCTGTGTTATTTTTTCAAGGATTTCATGTTTTGAAAGGCAGAAAGCAGTGTTCTGTGTTTTTATTCTAAGTTCATTCCAAGTGCTCATTTTAATCAATGCTTTAAAAGTGTATTGTATTAGGTGGGTGATATAGTATCAGCAGATGCTGCCACAGTATTATTTCTACTAGAAATTTTTCTGGAAAAGAACTACTAAATTAGAGTAGAATTTATTTCTACAGTATTTCTGGAAAATATCTTGAACACCAAAATGCAGTGTTTTGTGTTTTTATTCAGATATTTTAACATCCAAAAGGCATTATTTTGTGTTTTTTATGCATTGACAAAAAGAAACATCCCTACTAATGGCACTTGTTAATTAAATGCATTTCTCCTTTCAAGTTACCTTGTTCTTGATTACCCCTCTGGAGTTGAGAAAGGTGACTTCTGTTTTATTTGTCAGATTATAATTCAGATCTGAATTCCTTTTTATGGGTCATGGTTAAATTACCGATAACTAGTTGTGGTATCTAGGCAAAGCTTTCCATCTAAAAACTTAAAGAAGGTTGAATGTCAGGAAAACGGGTGAAGTTTAAGTAAAACATTTCACACTGCATTTGGTGGTCAGATTCTTCTCTTGTCAAATGAAGTGAAAGGGGAAACGGGGTGACCTCTACGAGGAAGAGTCTCTTGTAGCCAGTAAGAAGCAGTGAGCAATTGGGAATAATGTTCGTATTTCACTCTTTCCATGCTAGAAGCAGTTTTGTGAAGTCATGCTGAAAGTATTGCAGATCTGAAGCAGCTGGTGGGTTTTTGTTTTTGTTTTGTTTTTTGGTCTTGCATGATTGTAACATCCCATGGCTGTTACATGGCTGTTACATGTTATATCCCCAGGAATAGCTGTCCTGGGGACTTGCTTCTTAGAGAGTAGTAGTAGTAGTTTCAGTGAAGAGGACATTAGCACATAAAATTGTACTACTTGATATATTTGTGAAATTTCACCAATATACCCTTGGTTTTAAATAATAAGGAATATAACCAGTATTAGACATAGAGCAGCAAGCAGCTGCAGCCACAAGGTATCTAAATTTCTGTTTTTGCTTGCTGTAGAAATGGGGAAAATAAAGCCAACAGTAAAAACCATCAATATTGCTGTGAGCAAAAGGAATGTTTTTAAATTATCGGGACTTCAACAATTGTCTTTCTCTCTGTACTGAATAAACTTTGCAAAACTTGTCATACTTATTTACTAGACACAACAGTGGAATGAACGGACAGCCTGTAACAGCAGTCCCTTTTTCAACTGTGCTGACAAATCTCCCTCCTGCTTAACAGATCAGTATTAATAATAATAATAATAATAATAATAATAATAATAATAATAATAATACATTTATTTATATACCGCCTTTCTTAAGATCACTAGATTTCTCTAATGATTGAACTCAAGGCGGTTTACATAGGCAGACGTTCTCACAAACCCGAAGGTTTTTACAATTTACAGAATGTTCTGTCTTCCAAGAACAACACTCCTACAGATCTTTCTTTCTGGATTTAGCCTTCTTTCTTTAGCCACCCATCTGTCGTCTGCTGGCTGATGAGGCTTCCCTGCTGCCACCAGAGATGCAGCTGATTTCAGCACACTCCTCCTCCCACGAGGCAGCTGAAACTCAGCTTTTAATCAGCCGCAGTTTCCAAGGTCTTAAAGTATCTTAGTAAAACTTGATATTAAGGGCCAAATGCATTGTGCATTTCCAAACATTTACCAGTATCTTTCACATGCTTCAGACGGTGGAGGGATCCAAGGCAGCTGAGAGAGCTTGACGGCTGGGTACGCGTGCAGTATATAGGAATTGTAATGGTCATGTGTGCAACATATTTACTTCCTGATTCTAAAAGAGAAAATATTAATTCTTTTATTGGAAATAAAAGATCCCTTCTCATCAGGAAAAAGTTGTTTTCCTAGCTTCTTACCAGTGGTTCTGAACCTATGAGTTGCAAACTGATTTCAAGGGCATCATGGAAAACCCATTTACAACTGTAGATGTCTTTGTGAAACATTAAAAGGTTGCATTTTTGCAGCATTTTCAGGGAACTGCCATATATTTTTGGAAAATTTCAAAGTGTGTTTCCACATACTTGTGATTTATTTTAAAAGGTGTGCTTTATTAAAGCAATGACATCACTTCCTGGCCTGCTAGCACAATGATGTCACTTCCTGCCTTGGGGAGGGGGGTTCCCGACAGGTGGTCATACCTAAAATGTGGGTCCCGGTGCTAGAAAGGTTGGGAACCACTTCTCTAGACATGCTTTACTTCGTTTGTTGCAAATCCAAGAACCTTTATAAAAAGATTCCTCCAATTGCCAGGTTTTAAGTGTTGCAGATACTTTAAGACATAGAAACATAACTCTGGTCATAGCTTTCCTGTGATGTAGGTTATTCATTTCCTGTTTAATGACTGTTCATGCAACTTTTCTATAACAAGATCTAGTTTCATAGAAGTTAAAATAGATCGCTAAGCTTCCTGTGTTGTTTTCTTGTGCAAAGGAAGAAAGTCTCAAGTTCAGACTATGTGATGCTGAGATTTTAAAGATGATTAGAGAAAAATAGTCATGCAGTTTGTACCTTAGTATTTATAGTTGTACAAGCATTCAGAAGCGGCCGTAGCACAGTGGTAGTGCTCCTGTTTTGTGTGCAGGCTATGGTTCAGTCCCTTGCAGCATTTCTGGGTAGGGCTAATCGTTGTAGGCTGTACTGCATAAGATGAAGCAATGGTCCAACTCTCTTTAAGGCAGCTTTGTATGTACAACTAAATAGCAGGTTTCCTTGCCAAGGCATGAGCATGTTGGTGATTGACATTTTAAACCATATTGGTGAGAACATACATCTTGTGTAGTTTTTTCAAACATCATTTTTTCCGTTCATTATTAAATAGGGGTTGTTAGTATATGCATTGATTTTTTAAAATCAATTCCACTCTCGGCAGGGAATAGTTCTGGATTGTGCCTACTGGGATGGCAATGTTCTGAAAGTTTTGTTTCTCACTTGCAAATTGCTGCTTTCGTGTTTTCCTCCTTCCTTCTTTCTCTGCTTCCAACCAGCCAAACAAATAAGCTTCTTGATTCTTCTGCCACCCGACTTCCATGAGTTTGATTTTATTTTTCTCTTGCAGAATTCTCACCTTGCGCAGACTTTAAGAAACCTTGTGTATCAAGGTCCCTCCTGTACACCCATCAATGGGTCTCCAGAGCCCCCCAAAGCCTGCACATCACCCCGTCAAGTCAACGGAATAAGTAACTGGTTAGTCCTCCTTTTCTTACAGGTTGATCAGTGTGCTGTTTGGAGTATGTCTTGTTCGGTGAACTTTCAATTCCTATACCAACATTAATGGAAAAGGGACAATGTTAATATACATTTGGAGGGCGGAGAAGAACTTTCCCATCTTGAGTTGTCATAATTTTTAAACATCTTCAGGCTCACAGTAGCCTGAAACCTAGGATACATAGTTTTTTAGAGACTTGTTGTGAAGTTAACACTTTTCAATTTGTTGACTCTTATCTTTGCTTAATATAAGTGTGGTTCATCGTCTCGTCAGACCACACAGAATACGTAGTTTTCCTTCTGTACAATTTCATTGGAAATGCAGCTGAGAGGGAATTTCTGGTTGTGAGGGGGAAAGAGCTTTCAGCCTGTGGTGAACACACACGCTTACATTCCTGTCCTTAGGTTCACGAAAGAGCACTCAAATATTATATTTTGGCACCTCTCATACTTAAGGAGCAGTGATAGAATAAATAACACCACTGATTATATGTCTTCCTTTAAAAACTTTTATTCTCTGTTTTACCTTACATTTAAGATGACCAAGGTGGCTAAAAAAACAAAGCAATCAATGAAAAACTACATAAGGAAATGCTGTGTAAGAATTCAAAAAAATAAAACGTATAAAGTGAAATGATTAAAAGGGGACAGAAAACAAAGATTTCAGCCTCTGTCAGAAAGTCAGCAAGGAGAGAGCTATCCTTGGCTTGAATTGAGAGGGAATGCCACAGCTGTGGTTTTGCCACAGGGAAAGACCTCAGTCAAACTAGCTTCTGTTAATGGTATCGCATGTAGGACTCCTCCTCCCGATTGGTTATGTCTGTACAGGAGGGGACAGTCCATCAAGTACCTTCTATCTGAGCCATAAAAGGCTGTAAAGCAGTGGTTCCCAAATTCCTACCAGGGAGTTGGGAGCCACGTACGTGTTGATGGGGAAAAGGCAGCAGTATGATTCCCAGGATCGTGCTTCTGCCCTGTCTTGTTATTTAAGGAGGTCACACTCATTAGTGTGATTGGAAGAATGAGATACATTAGCGTTTACGTTTTCCTGTAGTTCTCTCTTTTCACCAGAGCAGTATATAAATATTGTTAATAATAGTGGTAGCTCCTGTCCCTCTCCAATCCAGAGGAAGCTGCCCTCCCTCCCTCATCTGCCAGGCTCACAGTAGCACTGTTTCCCTGAAGCACAGGCATTTGTTGGAAACAGATGCAATAACTCTAGGCTCGAGTTTCAAAAATTCATGTGTGAGGATTTCCCACCAGGCTCAGATTTTTCCCTGATTTTGATCGATTATTTTTTGTGGTGGAAGTTTCCATGCAAGCATGGAAGTTTCCCCTATCAAGCATGGACAGCATCCCCCTCCTTCTCCAGTGGGATCTCCACGGCAGGGTCAGCAATAGAACCACTAAAGGTGAAATTGGCAGAGCACCCAACCCAAAATCATATATGCTAGAATGATTGATCATGACATAATGATCAAAATAACAAATGTAAATCAAATTACACAATACAGTGTAGCATCTGGTGGGCCATTGTGAGATACAGGAAGCTGGATGGGCCTTTGGCCTAATCGGTGGGGGTCTTATGTAACATAACTTTTCACTCAGCATTCACATCCCATTCAATTTAATGCATCATTTCTCCAAAATCTCTGAATTCCATTGTATGTTGATAAATTACAGCATGTGGCCATTTTGTTTAAGTATCAATGATATCTGATTTTCTTCAGGTGCCTGATCTGACCTTTGTGTTCTTCACTGCCTGGTTGCATGCTAGCAGAAGACCACTTTCTTAGTTCAAGTAGAAACCATTATCTATAGCTTTCTATTGGTTGACTCAGGTAGTCTTATGTACCATCTTCAGCTTTCTTTGAGAGAACTTCATGCAATCCAGCCCAAGGGATTCATTATTCTGCTCAGGAAACCAGCTCACCATTAAGGCATTAAGCAGCACACATAAGAGCTTCTAGGACCAGACATATCCTGATCTTCTGTCCCTGAAATTGTTGAGGAGTCCGGCACAAATTGGGAACCTGGGGAACTCCTGAATGTTCAATAAACTTAAGTTTCTCTGTAATTTGGTCAGAATTATGAATTCAAATTTTTGGTGCAAAGCACTTCAGAGGACACTTATGCTCCTCTGATTTGTCAATAGTAGACTCTATCTTGCATGTTTCTAGGTGATCTCGAGAAAATGATTTATCTTTGAGTTGCAAGGGCACAACTCTGTTGATTCACAATAAATCCTCAGTATAATAGTACTTTTTGGGTTCTAAGCAGATACTTCCCCATGGGGAAGGGGCTTTCATACTATAAAGATGGAAATTTCCTTGTGTACACCTTTGAGATTCTAGCTGTATTACTAAAATTTTCTTGGATATGTGGGTTCAAAAGCATTTATCCACAAATGTTTCTAATGCAAAGAGTTTCCATAAACCCTGAGGGAGTTTATGGAGGTTCTTGCTAACTTTATGGAATGCCTTGGTCTGCAAGTCCTTTTCCTGATTGGATTATATTGTGTCTCATCCTAGGAAGGATGCAGCTATATTTAGACCTCCCCTGCCTGCCTTTTAAAGTAATAATGGTCTTACATGCTGCCATTAACATCTTCATCTTGTTCAGTCGAGCACTTATTGCCTCCATATGGGAAGAAGAAATAACTTGACTAGATCAAAACTAGCTAAACATACTCTTCCTCCCATACAGAGGCTAGGGTTGCTGGGCTGAGAATGAAATGGTTGATGCAGCATTCACAACTAGGATGTGGATCAGGACTTAGACATAGGTGGACCTTGGTACTGGTACTAATGAGCCACTAGGCCTTATGGTATTTTGTCAAGGAGAAAACAGTCTGGATTCTGTATGATTGTTTCAAAGGCTCCTTCTGTGTTACAGCTTGACGTTGTAGAGCAAACATGCTTCCAGAATAAGGCTATGGAGAATATTTGAGGGTCATTAAATTGGTGTTTGTTTCCAACTACTCAGGAACAGATCCACAGAATGTCTTCTGTATGCTGGATAATAACATTTTAGCTGAGAAATGTATTTGCAGAGTTGGTTCCTTAGAGGGCCCGATCTTCAGGTGTCAAGAAAGCTTTAACTGGCTGACATTGATAGTACCCAGGCTGATTTTCTCAACCTTCCAAGATCAAATCATGATGGCATGGATGCTAGATTCTTTGCATCCATATTTACTCATCAGGAGAATGAACGGTATACTGTCTCTCAGTAAGTCCAACACCACCAGTTTTTCCTCCAAATAGATACTGCTTTGGTTGAGCATCAGATTAAACAACTGGCTTGCATTTACTTGTTATAAGAGAAGTACATATCTTTAAACACTGGAATCACAGTGAGATGCTTGTACTACGAGAGGTATATGGGAACTGAGACCAACTGAGGGAACAGAGATTCATGTCTCCCATATCACCCTGGGGCAAATGGTCATTTGTGGTCTACAGACCAGTTGGTGGTGTGTAAGCCATTGGCTGCCAGTCTCCAGTGTGTCTTCCGGGGTGTCCTCCTTCTGGCTTCTTTGAGTCTCCTGAAGTTTGCCACAGGACTTGGATGTACATCAAGTCTTGAGAGGCTTTGAAAAGCAGAAAACAAAGCAAGAAAGGCCAGATAAGCTGATGTGCAGTTAGCTCTGAGGTTCTCAAACTGTTCAGAGTAGACCAGGAGGATGTCCACTCATCACCACTATACTCATGTCTGTTGTGACTAAAAAGCAGAAGGCACCTGGTGGGCCACTGTGAGATACAGGAAGCTGGACTGGATGGGCCCTTGGCCTGATCCAGCAGGGCTCTTCTTATGTTCTTAAGACCATGTTGCAGTATAGTGGCTTACTTTTTTTGAACCATAAACCCCATAAGCAAGAACATATGTGGCCTGCCAGTGAAATATGGCAGCCTTGTAATTTAGCCATAGATGTTAATAGCCTGACGAATTGTTTCTATCCTTCTTATGGACAGAATTGCAGAGAGGCACACTATGGCTTAAGGACTAACAAAAATCATGTGTTGCTTTGACTTAGGCATGAATGTGGTTTTGCTGATTTGAGCTAAATTTCAGCAGGGCTTGTCAATGTTTACTATTTGGTTACTATTGATGCCTATGAATATAGGGGTTCCCCTGTATCCACAGGAGAGACATTGTAAGACCTATAGTGAACTCTATACACAATATTAGCAAATTCCAGGCTGGAGGGAGCCACTGGGTGAGGTGTTGCGGGAGGCAGAGATGGAAGCATGGCAACTGAGCGTGGTGCCAGTGCAGCTGAGTGTGGTGATCAAGGCAAGCCAGAGCCTGCACACGATGAGCTTTGAAGAAGGAAGCGGGGGAGGGGGAGTCCATCAGAGTTTTAAAAACTTTCTGGAATAGAAAAAAATTTCAATCCATGGTTGGTTGAAACTGCAGATACTGGACCCGCTTGTACAGGTGGGTGGGTGGTTTGCATTCTTCTTAGATGAGTGATCACAATTTGCCTGGAGTGTTCAAAGAGGAGAAGCTTGCGTTGGCTGGTGCTTAGTACCTTTTGTGAATTAAGATCTGTATATAACAGGGTGATGGGTTTAATCTTGGGCACCAAGGCTTCAGTAGTGCACTGGGATTATTTTTGAAAGGAGTGTTGGTCTTTCTGTTTCCATTTGTTTTAAACAATGAGGCTGTACTGAGACATTCTGTCTTTGAATTTGGGTATGCATGTCTCCATGGAGCTAGCAGATGGATCCCTTTGCTTTTACTTGGAAGATTGGGAGGGTGATGGTGCATGTCTAGCTGAATGGGTGGGAGAGGAAATGGGGTCCAGAGACTGATGCTAGGAGCAATGGTTTTTCTCACTGGGCTGTTTGCCCACCTGTACTTCTCAGCACAGGCAAGGGCCCAATGGCAGCAGCTTCTAGGTTGTATAGGCACCTTGGGAGGGGCTTTCATCTTACATCAGTTGGGCTGGCAGGAAGGCCAAGCCATGGTACTAGCTTTTGCTTGGACTAGGAGATCCTGAAGGATAAAGGCACTTACTTGCATTACTAGTTTCTTGAAGCTTTCTGATGTTTAACATTTTTCTGATGGTAAAATAAAAATGCACACAGTGTTTATCACTACTCTGTCTAAACAAGTTCTCTCCAGAATTGTTCAGTTTTGATTAAGAGAATATGAAAGTTAAGGTTTTATATGATGGCCTTACTGGGAGAAATGAAACTAGGTAAGTCAACTGCTTTGTATAAGGAACAAAATGGTCCAAGAATATGTGCTGTGAGAGAATCGGCGAAAATACAGTATTGAATCTTTGCATTCCCTTTTCAGGGCAATTCTCAGTGTGTGAATTTCTTAATTTTGGCTGCAGTTTCAACACATGCTCTTCCAGCAACAATTCCCAAGATGGCGTGGGCGCTGACAGGATTGTTAAGAAACCCAAGCAACTGAATAACAGCCTGCCTGCTACATCTTTCCTTGACAACAGCTGTGTTGCTGCTAGAATCCGTCCAGTTTGCAAATACCGAAAACGCAGACTGGTGAGAGTCAACACAGTGTCTCACCTTAGTAGAAAGGTGAGTGTGAGGTCTGTTTCACGTTTTTGGTCTGTCGTTTATGTTTTAGTAGGAGACATGGCGGCAGTTAATTCTGTTACCTTTTGAGTTTTGGGATCGTACAAATCCTAGCCACAATCATGATCCATTTCCTGCTCTGGAAGGAATGCCTTCTTGTTGAATGTTCTGTTCTAGGGGTGTCAAGTATAATGAGAGCCATAGGTACAGGTAGTATGGGTTCTTAGATGACAGTTAATACTCCACCAATAAATATTTAATACAGGTAGATTATCCCTTGTCCAGACTGTTTTGGAACCCAATGTTTTTTGTCCAAGTAGTGTTTTCTTTCATGTGAACACCAGATCGTCTTCTAATCATTTCCACATATAGTATGCGCACGTTCTAAGTTCTGTTCTGTGCTCTGTGGTGTATACCTGTACAGACACTGTTGAAAAATGTCAGAGGCCAGCAGACACCAATATGGGTGCAAGAAAAGAGCAAGAGGAAGCATTTCTCATTATATTTATGCAATTATTTTGAAATCCAGACACTTTGTCCCAAGCAGTCTGAATAAGGGACTGTCAATCTATATTTGCAAAGGGAAAACCAGTGTTCTGAATAGAAGGGAAAGAAGAACAACTATGCTCCTTTTATGCCCCACTGCCATTACTGCTGTTGAACTTCTGACACTGAGAGCTATTCAATTGTATGTATTCTGTGGAGCTTTGACAGATGTATATGAAAAGGGAAATGTTTTCCACAACTTGTGGATGAAGTTCCTCTTTGAAGTATTATTTCTGGGTTTGCAGTCTTTAACTTCTTTCTAAAACAGAAAGCTGTTATTTTAATAATTAGCATTTGTATCATGCTGTCTGAGCATGCAGAATACTTGATATGCATTATTTTGATGTAGTTCTTGCAAGACTGCTGTAATATTTTTAATCTACGTTGCACCTTGTCTTAAGGCCATCTGGTGAGTTTTTATGGCAAAAGAGAGACATGAACTAGGGAAATCCAGACACAGCTCAGTCTCTTGGGGACTATTCTGTTCAGCTCTCCACTAGCTCTCTTGCCATTGTCGATAAGTAGCCATTTAAACTTCTTTTTGTTTCAGCCGCAGAAACCTCTCACCATGAGATGTAGCTGTGAACTGCCCAATTCCTGCATCTTGTGTGACTGTAAGGCCTCCATCCAGACCATAGATCCAGAGACCATGTCTTTGGAAGAGAGGGTCGCTCTTCTGGATTCTGGATTCCACCCTATACTCTCCTTTTCTCATGGTGAGTAAAGTTGAGTGTCTTCATGTGAAATTCAGGACCAGCTTCTTTCAGTGATCTGTCTTTATTCTCAGGTGTGTTGTTTTCCCCCCAGTGGTAACTTCTTTCTACACTTCTCATTTTTGTACCACACACACACACACACACACACACACACACACACACACACACACAC